>SJYC01000098.1:0-14134 GCA_006408675.1 Madoqua kirkii
ACCAAGACAGTCATAGCTATTTTCATTCAAAAAAGACAGCTACTTATCTTTTTAGTCAAAAAAAGCTTTTAGTCTAGTCAAAGTTTGACTGGCTTTTAGTCTAATCAAAGCTATGGTTTTTCCAGTGGTCATGTATAGATGTGAGAGTTGGATCATAAAGAAAGCTGAGTGCTAGAGAATTGATGCTTTAAACTGTGGTATCGGGGAAGACTCTTGAGAGTCCCTTGGACTGCAAGGTGATCAAACCAGTCAATCCTAACTGAAATCAGTATTGATTATTCATTGGAAGGACTGATGCTGAAACTGAAACTCTAATACCTTGGCCACCTGATGTGAAGAACTGACTCATTGGAAAAGACCCTGATGCTGAGAAAGTTTGAAGGCAGGAGGAGAAGGGGATGACAGAGGATGAGATGGTTTGATGGCATCACCAACTCAATGGATATGAATTTGAGAACCTCTGGGAGTTGGTGATGGACAGGGAAGCCTGGCATGCTGCAGTCCATGAAGTCACAAAGAGTTAGACACAACTGAGTGACTGAACTGTACTGATTTAGCTTTTAGTGATTGTGTTCATACATATATGTACACATGGTTTATGTATTTCATTTAATTTTATTTTTTACAATATGATAATTTCCAATACATACATAAGGGAGATGGGCATTTTTAAAATTTATTTATTGGTTTTTGAATGTGCTGGGCCTTTGTTGCTGTGTGGGCTTTTATTTCAGAGAGCATGGGCTACTCTCTAATTGCAGTGCATGCATGTGCTTCTCATTGTGGTGTAGCTTCTCTTGTTGTGAAGTGTGGGCTATAGGGCACACAGGCTTCAGTAGTTACAGCTCCTGGGCTCTAGAGCACAGGGTCAGTAGCTGTGGCACAGAGGCTTAGTTGCTCCATGGCATTTAGAATCTTCTGGGATTAAGGATTGAACCCGTTACTAGCATTGGTGGGTGGACAGTTTACCACTTAGACACTAGAGAAACTTCTGCATTTTTAATTAAATCAATTAGGTTTATTTATTTTTGACTTTCACTTTCTAACTATGTGAGTTTTGGATAATTCATATAACCTCTCTGATCTTTATTTCCATATCTGTTAAATTAGTATGATAATACCATATACTTCTCCAATTTATTAGGAACAATAAATAAAATAATTCATGTAACATTCTCATAATACCTGGCTTTCAGTGAGTGCTCAATGACAATTAGCTGTAGTTGTTGATACTATCAGTACTAATACCAACACATCACCACCAATATTACATACTTTTGTGTTCTGTAATTATTGTCTTTAAGTTTATTACAATAAGCTTTTCTACAGAATATTAGGATTCTATTAAAAACATAATTTAATATGCATGCATTTCATTAGCTTTATCATTCTTAAAAATATGTTTTCTAAAACAATAATTTGTTGAACATCTTTGGGAGTAAAACTTATTTTAAACTATTTTTTCTATACTATATTTTTCTTTGAGAATAACCCACTACCAATTCCATCAAGTGGTCATCCCAAGTATTTTAATTCAGGGCTGAGTTATATAAATTTTTATTACCTGGCCTTGGACATATAAACTATTTTTTATACAGGGTAAATAATTTTATATTCCATCTATTAAACAAATCCAGTAGAACGAACTTAATTTATAAAAAGGTAATTGCATGCAGTTATATTGTTGTTGTTCAGTCGCTAATTTGTGTCCAACTCTTTGTAGCCCCATGGACTGCAGCACACCACTTTCTCCCATAGTTTGCTCACGTTCATGTCCATTGAGTTGGTGATGAAATCCAACCATCTCATCCTCTATCACCTCCTTTTCTTCCTCACCTCAATCTTTCCAAGCATTAGGGTGTTTTCCAATGAGTCAGCTCTTTACATCAGGTGGCCAAAGTATTGGAACTTTAGCATTGAAAGGTTGTTGCTGAACAAAAAGACACCAGGATTCTTGGCCTTCGGAAGAGAAGAATTCAATCCGGGGCCAAAGACGAGGCTTGATTGCTCAGAGCTTTTGTGTAATAACGTTTTATTAAAGTATAAAGGAGATAGAGAAAGCTTCTGATATAGGCATCAGAAGGGAGCAGAAAGAGTACCCTCCTGCTAGTCTTCAGCTGGATGTTATATAGTCACTAGCAGTCTGTTAATGAAAGAAAGGGATGCCTTAAAACTTAGAATGGGACCAGGCCCCTCATCCATAAGATACATTTTGGGATAATCTTGGCACCAGATGATTCATCCCAGGCCATAAAATGATTTACTTGAATCTTGTAGAAGGGCAGATTACCATATAAATAGTTTTGTTTACATAGATTAGGGGGACAGTGTCTGAATATAACATACTGGTTTGTCAGTAGGTTCTGAGCCATTAGGTGGAACCACTTGAAGACAGAGTCTGGGGTAAATGCATAGCACATTAACATAGCTTAAGACAAACATTTCCATAAGAAAAACCACATAGGTTAACTGGAGGTTTGAGAATAGTTAACTCCAGGTGAAACCAGGTTTCATTATGGCAACACAGTATTTTAAGAGAAACCTCGTTTTAAATTTGTATAGAGAAGGAAAAAAATATGCTAGTTTGTTTCCTCCTGCTGCTTAAGGGAGATAAAAATGTCTGACACTTGCAGGCTATTTCCTCCGTTTGGAGACCCCTGGCCTTCTTGCCTGTTAACCTCTCAGCATGTGTTCTTCCAATATTGAGGATTGATTTCCTTTAATATTGAATGATTTGATCTCCTTGTTGTCCAAGGGACTCTCAAGAGTCTTCTCCAGAACCACAGTTTGAAAGCATCAGTTCTTCAGTGCTTATCTTTCTTTATGGTCCAACTCTCACATCTGTATATGACTACTGGTAAAACCATAGCTATGATTATGCATGTGTGCCTGCTAAGTCGCTTCAGTCATGTCCGACTCTTTGTGACCATATGGATCATAACCCGCCAGGTTCCTCTGCCCATGGGATTCTCCAGGCAAGAATACAGGAGTGAGTTTCCATGCATTCCTCCAGGTGATCATTCCAACCCAGGGACCGAACCCATGTCTATTATGTCTCACAGATTGGCAGGCTCTGCTTTTTACCACTAGTACCACCTGGGAAGACAGCTTTGACTATACAGACAATTATACAGTTATGAGTTTGATGTTTATTTTCATGCTTGCACGCACATACATATCTTATTTTCTATACTGATCACTCTATGTATTTCTACCTATCTATTGATTAATATAATAACACAGGCATCTTCATAGTCATATAAGTAGTGGACTCAATAGTTACTGGCAGTAGGATTACATCTAGAATATTAAAGGAAAATCTTTAATCCATTAAAAATCTCATCATTCTAAGCTATTTTATATTGTTAGATGACATTTTGGAATTAGGCCATAGCTGGTAGCAGTGATGGAAAGAAACAATGAAAAGAGAAAATGATTAGTAAAGCTGCTAATGAACTGATTTGACACTGTGTTTAGCACACAGAGTTCATTATAAACTTGTAGATGACAGACATTTAGACTATTCTGAATGACAAATTAAAAAAGAAACTAAAGCAGAGTCTGTAGCTGATACTGCAAAAGTCATCTACGGTATTGAAAAGGTCACTTGTGACTTGCAAGACTGCACATTTCTTGATGAACTGAGGATACATATGTAAGTTTGTGTAAGCTGGAATTTTAATGATATAGCTAAAACTCTCATTGGAAGGAAACATATTTGACAAATGGTTTCTAGCATGTTAAAAAATCTGAACATTAAAATAATAATATAAATTCCTAAATTAAATGGCTTATTTAATATTTATTATAATACATAAAGAGACAAATGATAATTATTTTTAAATTGTGGAGGGGAGTTAATGAACTCTCTAAAATATTGAAGTTGCACAATGGAAACAAGGTGAGCCTTCTAGACATCTAGTTTTAAGAAGAAATAAAAGAATGGCTAATGCTGTCAAAATCCATGCCAAAACTATTCTCATTAAACAAAACATCTGCAAATTTTAGTAAAATTAGATGTCTTCTATAACTCTGTGCCACGATATATGGGGAAAACTGGCCAAATACTGAAAACTCAGAGGATATCAAGAAACACATGTCGGAAGAGTCTGCAGCTATGAATTTTAAAGTGGTATTGCTAAATTTGTCAATTTATTGTTTAGAAAGGCAAGCATGGGCATTTACAGAGTTACCTCTGCATATTTCTTGTATTCCATTAGGCATTGAAAGGATCCAGGCTTGAGAGTTCCCTGGTGGCATAGTGGTTAGGACTCTGGGCTTTCACTGTAATGGCCCAGGTTCAATCCCTGGTTGGTGAACTGATATCCCATGAGCCACACAACCTTGTTAATAATCATAATAATAATAAAAGGAAGCTTGAAAGTGAAAGTGTTAGTCACTTAGTCGTGTCCAACTCTTTGTGACATTATGGATTATAGCCTTCCAGGTTCCTCTGTCCATGGGATTCTCTAGGTAAAAGTACTGGAGTGGGTTGCCATGCCCTCCTCCAGGAGATCTTCCCAACCCAAGGATCGAACCTGGATCGTTGAATTCCAGGCAGATTCTTTACTGTCTGAGCCACTAGGGAAGCCCAAATGAGACTTACTGAAGTATTAAACAGGAAGTAGTCTATGGCTGGTTGGGAAGAAGTAGAGATTTCAATAACACACAAAACTCTGTGTCATAAGTAAAATAATACTATACTAGCTCCTTTGCCACATAAACCCCTGTAAACTGCTGGTATATAGATAACTTGGTTTATTTAAAGATAAATAATTG
This sequence comes from Madoqua kirkii, assembly GCA_006408675.1. Taxonomy (NCBI): domain Eukaryota; kingdom Metazoa; phylum Chordata; class Mammalia; order Artiodactyla; family Bovidae; genus Madoqua; species Madoqua kirkii. The sequence continues at coordinate 4,780 of SJYC01000098.1, forward strand.
CTAATGAGGAATCAGCAAAAGATCTACAAAAATATGCCATGAAAAAATACAGGCATACCTTGAAGATACTATGCATTTACTTCCAGATCACCACAATAAAGCAAGGTTTCCCAGTGCCTATAAAAGTTATGTTTACTGTAGTCTCTTAAGTGTGGATAGCATTATGTCTTAAAAATCAATGCATATCCATTAATTTTAAAAATGATTCTACTGCTAAAAGAAACGCTAGACATCATCTGAGCCTTCAGGGAATCTTAATCTTTTTGCTGGTAGCATGTCTTGCCTTGATGTTGATGGCTACTGACTGATTAGCATGGCTATTGTTAGTGATTGGAGTGGCTGTGGCAATTTCTTAAGATGAGACAACAATGAAGTGTGCTTCATGATTGTCTCCTCCTTTCACAAATGATTTCTCTGTAGACCATAATGCTGTTTAATAGAATTTTACCCACAAAAGAACTTCTTTCAGAATGGGGGTCAACCTTCTCAAACACTGCCACTGCTTTGTCAACTAAGTTTTTGTGACATTATAAATCCTTTGTTGTCATTTCCACAGTCTTCACAACATCCTCATCAGGTGTAAATACAGTCTCAAGAAATAATTTTCTTTGCTCATCCATAAGAAGCGATTCCTCATTCATTCAGGTTTTATCATGAGATTGCAGCAATTAATTCACATCTTCAGGCTCCACTTCTGATTCTAATTCTCTTATTACTTCCACACCATCTGCAGTTAGCCTCCTCCACTGAAGTTTTGAAACCCTTAAAGTCAATCATGGGGGCTGGAATCAACTTTCTTCAAACTCCTGTTAATGGTGATATTTTGACCTCTTCCTGTGAATCACAAGGATTCCTAATGGCATCTAGGATGATGAATGATTTCCAGAAGATTTTGAATTTACTTTGCCCAGATCTATGAGAGTAATCCCTATCTATGGCAGCTATAGCATTTATGAAATGTATTTCTTAAATAATAAGACTTGAAAATCAAAATGACTTCCTGATCCATGGGCTGCAGAATGGATTTTGTATTCCAGGCAAGTAAAGAACATTAATTTCTTTGTCAACCTCCATCATAGATCTTGGGTGACTCGATGCATTGTCAATGATCAGTAATATTTTTGAAAGAATCATTTTTTTAATCTATAGGTCTTAACAGTTGGCTTAAAATATTCATTAAGCCATGCTGTCAATAGACATGCTGTTGTCCCAGCTTTTTCTTCCATTTCTAAATTACAGGCAGAGTAGATTTAGCATAACTCTTAAGGCCCCTAGGATTCAGAATGGTAAATGAGCATTGGCTTCAACCTAAAGTCACCAGCTCCACTCGCTCCTAACAACAGAGTCAGCCTGTCTTTTGAAGCTTCTAAGAAGGGTGTTGACTACTCCTCTTGAGCTGTGAAAATCCTAGATGGCATTTTCTTCCAATAGAAGGCTGTTTTGTCTCTACTGAAAATCTGTTGTTTAGTGTAGCCACCTTCGTTAATTATCTTAGCTAGATCTTTTGAATAACTTTCTGCAGCTTCTACATCAGTACTTGCTGCTTCACCTTGCACTTTTATGTGAAGGGAAATGCTTCTTTTCTTAAACCCTATGAACCAGCCTCTGCTAGCTTAAAACTTTTCTTCTGCAGCTTCCTCATTTTCACAGCCATCATGGAATTGAACAGTTAGGACCTTGCTCTAGATTGGACTTTGGCTTAAAGGAATGTTGTGGCTGGTTTGATTTTCTCTTCAGACCAATAAAACTGTCTTTATATCAATAATTGGGCTATTTTTCTTTCCTATCACTCATATTTTCATTGAAGTATTACTTTTAATTTCCTTCATGAACTTTTCCTTTGCATTCACAACTTGGATAATTCTTTGGAAATGTTAATGAAAACAAGGAGATATCACCTCACATTGGTCAGAATGACCATCATCAAAATGTCTACAAAGCATAAATGCTGGAGAGGATGTGGAGAAAAGGGAACTCTCCTACAGTGTTGGTGGGAATGTAAATTAGTATAGCCACTATGGAGAACAGTATGGTGGTTCCTTAAAAAACTAGAACCAAAGCTGCCATATGATTTTGTAACCCCACTCTTAGGCATATATCCACAGGAAACCATAATTTGAAAAGGTACATGCATGCCAATGTTCATTGCAATGCTCTTTACAGTAGCCAAGACATGGAAGCAACCTTTATGTCCATCAATAGATGAATGGATAAAGAAGGAGTGTGTGTGTGTGTGCGTGTTTATCTTTCCAAAAATGCAGCTCTTGGTTTCATTGATTTTTTTGAAAGTTATATTTCCATTTTCATTTGGCTTAAAATATTTTCTGATTTCCTCTTTGATTTCATCATTGACCCCTTCCCCTCTTTTTAGTTGCAACATGCTATTTTGGCTTGATTTTTTTTCTTTTCTCATTTTTATTTCAATCAGCTTCCCTCTGTCTTTTGATTGGAATATTTAGTCTACTGACATTTAAAGTAGTTATTAAGTATGTACTTGTCGCCATTTTATTGTTTTCCAGTTGTTCTTTTAATTATTCTCTGTTCGTTTCTTTCTTCCTTTTTTTTTTTGTTTCTATTTGATGTGGAAGTCAGTCACATCTTTCTCAGAGTGTGCTGACAGTTATCACTGTGGTAGGCAGTGGGTCTAGAGATGGAGGAATTAGATCCTGTGCAGGGTGTGAGGTGTGACTTCCTTTCTGCTCAGTCATTACCATCTCCCCATCAGGGGTGAGGTCTGATCCCAAGTTATTGGAGCAGAAACTCCCAGTGTCAACCTCTAGCTGGCACTTTTTTCTTTTAATGTGTGTTTTTCCTTGTCTCTGTAACAGGATTTTTGCTCTGAAGAAGGGGAACACTGAAGCAAGTAAGACTCCTATGCTTACATAGATCTGACCCTCTGCCTGTGTCAGCATCTATTGTTGTTGTTCAGTCACTCAGTCATATCCAACTCTTTGCAAACCCAGGGACTGCAGCTCATCAGGCTTCCCTGCCCATCACCATTTCCCGGAGTTTGCTCAAACTCATGTCTATTGAGTTGGTACTGTCATCCAACCATCTCATCCTCCCTTGCCCCATGCTCCTCCTGCCTTCAATCTTTTCCAGCATCAGGGTCTTTCCAATGAGCTGGCTGTTCCCATCAGGTGGCCAATTTGGCATCTGTGGCTCCAATCAAATGTGGCCCATGGTTGTGTCTTTTCCTTGATGGTGACCACCCCAGATATAGTGCTTTACTGTGGCATGGAGTGAATAGTGAATGGAAGAAAAGCTATGACCAACTTAGATAGCATATTAAAAAGCAGAGACATTAGTTTACCAACAAAGGTCCATCTAGTCATGCTTTTCCAGTAGTGGTGTATGGATGTGAGAGTTGGACTATAAAGAAAGCCAAGTGCTGAAGATTTGGTGCTTTTGAGCTGTGGTGTTGGAGAAGACTCTTGAGTGTCCCTTGGGCAGCAAAGAGATCCAACCAGTCCATCCTAAAGGAAATCAGTCCTGAATATTCATTGGAAGGACTGATGCTGAAGCTGAAACTCCAATACTTTGGCCACCTGATTCAAAGAACCGACTCATTGGAAAAGATCCTGATGCTGGGAAAGATTGAAGGCAGGAGAAGGGGACAGCACAGGATGAGATGGTTGGATAGTATCACCGATGTGATAGACATGAGTTTGAGTAGGCTTCAGGAGTTGGTGATGGACAGGGAAGCTTGGCATGCTGCAGTGCATGGGGTTGCAAAGAGTCAGATATGACTGAGTAACTGAGCTGAACTGAATTTGCTGATCTTTGGCTGGAGGAGAGAGTAAGGCTGTCACAGGAAACCTAGAAGCTGTGCTGCCATCAGAATTCAGGCTGCTTCTGGGGTGCCACTTGAGTAAGCACCAGCCATGGCCATCACTACCCAACCTGGGCTCTGTTCCAGGATTCACTTGCTTCTTCCTCCCAAGACTGAGTCTTTTCCTAGGTCTTGAAAGGCCTGCATCCAGTGCTGCCCTGTAGCTTGGAGTGATCAGGACCAAGGTGTATACTTGGTTTGGGCAATGGAGCTCAGTGTGGTGAAGCAGTTGTGGGGAAACCTAGCAACCACGAGGGCAGACCTCTCTCAGTCTTGCCTGTAGTCATTCAGTTGTGTCTAACTCTTTACAACTCCATCGACTGTAGCCCACCAGGCTCCTCTGTCCATGGGATTTCCCAGGCAAGAATACTGGAGTGGGTAGCTCTTCCCTTTTTCAGAGGACCACCCTGCACCAGAGGTCAAACCCAGGTCTCCTGCATTGCTGGCAGATTCTATATCATCTGAGCCATCAGGGAAGTCCTGCCTGGGGGCAGGCTAACACCTGCATGAGTAGAGTCTAGGCTTTCCAAAGTTTTACCTGTCCCAGCATTTCTCCAGTCTGCCTGAGTGGGGGGGGCGGGGGGAGGGATTTGTCTTCTATGTATAGAACTCGAGGACTGAGTCACCCAGTCTGTAGCTTGACCCACTCACTCTCCAGTGTGGCTGTCTGCCCCTTTCGATCTGTCTTTTCCTTTGAGACCCCTCTCAGGGGCAAAGGTCAGAATCCAGTAACTTTTTCTTCTCATCCTACCTGATTATGTGTGTATCTTTCTTACAACCTTGGTCATATTTAAGTCCTTCTGCCAGTTTCTAGTTAGTTTTCAATGAGAGTTCTTCCACATGTGGATGCATTTTTGATGTGTTTGTGGAAGGAGATGAGCTCTATGTCTGTCCTCCTACTGTCCCATCCTAATCTGTTTCTTCTAACAGTATATAAGTACTAAAGTCATGCCTACCAATTTTGCAGCCTTGGCTGACAAGATTCCTGTTAGGAGTAGATCTATTATTTCTTTCAAGTAAAGAACTATTTATATTGGTAGATGCCCTAATGGCTTCTAATAGTCTGACTTTTGCCTGCTAAGATTTTGAAATGTGACTGGTCAAAGCAGTTTGAATTTCTTGCCTTAATGTATTTCTCCAAGTTCCCTAGCAGTTTATACCGTGGACTGACCTCGAGACTTTGTGAATCACCTAACAACTACCATCTTGCTTTCTTCAGCTGTGCGTGTTAGTCACTCAGTCGTGTCTGACTTTTTGCAGCTCCATGGATTGGGGCCCAACAGTATCTTCCATCCATGGAATTTTCCAGGCAAGAATACTGAAGTGGGTTGCCATTCCATTCTCCAGAAGATCTTCCAACCCAGGGATCAAACACGGGTTTCCCGCATTGCAAGCAGACTCTTTACTGTCTGAGCCACTAGGGAAGACTTTCTTCAGCTGAGTTGTACCCATTATTTTCCCTTGTTGAAATAATCCTCCTTGATTCAACCAGATTTATATTTCTGGCTTCCTCTGTACAGTTCCTGAGACTTGTCAGGACCTTCAGAAGGTACTTTCCTTTTATTTATTTATTTATTTGTTTGTTTAATACTTTATTCTATTTTACAAAACTGTATTGGTTTTGCCATAAATGCTGTGGTGCAGTAAGTCTCGTGAAAAATCTGGAGTCTCTCATACCCCAGTATTTCACCTGGAAGGATTAGAACAAATTCGAAGAGCTCAGAATGCAAAATATGTGGTGATTGACCTGAAAGACACTTATTAGTAATCCTGGAGCGTAGCCCAAGATGCAGTGAACCAAAAGGACTCCATGTGTATCTTTATCTATTTGCATCTAGGATCTGTATCCAGAATTGCCAGCAGCTGTCTTTGGGTCCTAACTTATTGCCAAAACTGTCAAGTGACTAAAACAGCTAGTAATGAGCTTGATATCCCTTATTTAAGGAAAAATAACACATGGATTAAGGGAATACAGTGTCTTACAAACTGGAGGAAGCACAAGCTGGAAGCAAGATTGTCAGGAGAAATACCAATAATCTCAGATATGCAGATTACAGCACCCTTATGCCAGAAAGTGAAGAAGAACTAAAGAGCCTCTTGATGAAAGTGAAAGAGAAGAGTGAAAAAGCTGGCTTAAAGTGCAACATTCAGAAAACTAAGATCATGGCATCTCTTCCCATCACTTCATGGCAAATAGATGGGGAAACAGTGGAAAGAGTGTCAGACTTTATTTTGTTGGGCTCCAAAATCACTGCAGATGATGATTGCAGCCACGAAATTAAAAGATGCTTACTCCTTGGCAGGAAGGTTATGACCAACCTAGACAGCATATTGAAAAGCAGAGACATTACTTTGTCAACAAAGGTCCATCTAGTCAAGGCTATGGTTTTTCCAGTAGTCATGTATGGATGTGAGAGTTGAACTACAAAGAAAGCTGATTGCTAAAGAATTGATGCTTTTGAACTGTAGTTTTGGAGAAGACTCTTGAGAGTTCCTTGGACAGCAGGTAGATCCAACCAGTCCATCCTAAAGAAATCAGTCCTGGATGTTCATTGCTGGGACTGATATTGAAACTGAAACTTTAATATTTTGACTACCTGATGTGGAGAGCTGACTCATTGGAAAAGACTCTGATACTGGGAATGATTGAGAGTGGGAGGACAAGGGGGCAACAGAGAATGAGATGGTTGGATGGCATCACCGATTCAATGGACGGGTTTCAATGGACTCTGGGAGATATTGATGGACAGGGAGGCCTGGCATGCAGTGATACACGGGGTCACAAAAAGTCAGACATGACTGAGCGACTACACTGAACTGAGTATTCCCAAAATCTTTTGTGAAGAGTGAGTTTTGTAGAGTTAGAAGAAGTAGTGCTGAAATGGACGTGACTGACTGGGAGGTTGGGAACTTTGGTTTTTTGTTGAAGAGATATGGTGAATTTATAGTATTATATAATTTTCCTCTGTACAATGTAGTGACTCAAAATTTTTATTTTTATTATATTTATTTTTTAATATAATTTTATTTATTTCAATTGGAGGCTAATTACTTTATAATATTGTAGTAGTTTTGCTATACATCAACATGAATCTGCCATGAGTATACACGTTATCCCCTTCCTGAACCCCCTCCCACCTCCCTCCCTGTACCATCCCTCTGGGTCATCCCAGTGCATCAGCCCCAAGCATCCTGTATCATGCATCGAACCTGGACTGGTGATTCAATTCATATTATTCATGTTTCAATACCATTCTCTAAATTATCCCACCCTCTCCCTCTCCAACAGAGTCCAAAAGTCTGTTCTATATATCTGTGTCGCTTTTGCTGTCTTACATACAGAGTTATCATTGCCATCTTTCTAAATTCCATACATATGCATTAATATACTATGTTGGTTTTTTCTTTGGGGCTTACTTCACTCTGTATAATAGGCTCCAGTTTCATCTACCTCATTAGAACTGATTCAAATGTATTCTTTTTAATGGCTGAATAATACTCCACTGTGTATATGTACCACAGCTTTCCTATCCATTCATCTGCTGATGGACATCTAGGTTGCTTCCATGTCCTGGCTACTGTAAACAGTGCTGCCATGAACACTGTGGTACACGTGTCTCTTTCAGTTCTGGTTTCCTCAGTGTGTATGCCCAGCAGTGGAATTAATGGGTCATATGATAGTTCCATTTCCAGTTTTTTTAAAGAAATTTCCACACTTCTCCAGAGTTTCTGCACTAGTTTGCATTCCCATCAACAGTGTAAGAGGGTTCTCTTTTCTCCCCACCCTCTCCAGCATTAACAACTTGTAGACTTTTGGATCACATTCATTCTGACTGGTGTGAAATGGTACCTCATTGTGCTCTTGATTTCCATTCCTCTGATAAGGAGTGCTGTTGAGAAACTTTTAATGTGTTTGTTAGCCATCTGTATGTCTTTTTTGGAGAAATGTCTGTTTAGTTCTTTGGCCCATTTTTTGATTGAGTCATTTATTTTTCTTCTGGAATTGAGCTGCAGGTGTTGCTTGTATATTTTTGAGATTAGTTGTTTGTCTGTTTCTTCATTTGCTATTATTTTCTCCCATTCTGAAGACTGTCTTTTCACCTTGCTTATAGTTTCCTTTGTTGTGCAGAAGCTTTTAAGTTTAATTAGGTCCCATTTATTTATTTTTGCTTTTATTTCCAGTATTCTTGGAGGTGGGTCATAGAGGATCCTGTTGGGACTTATGTCAGAGAGTGTTTTGCCTATGTTCTCCTCTACGAATTTTATAGTTTCTGATCTTATGTTTAGCTCTTTAATCCATTTTGGGTTTCTTTTTGTGTATAGTGTTAGAAAGTGTTCTAGTTTTATTCTAGTTCTAGTTAGAAAGTGGTTGACCAGTTTCCCCAGCACCACTTGTTAAAGAGGTTATCTTCTATCCAGTGCATATTCTTGCTTTCTTGTCAAAGATAGGTGTCCATAGGTGCATGGGTGTATCTCTGGGCTTTCTATTTTGTTTCACTGATCTATATTTCTGTGCCAGTACCATACTGTCTTGATGACTGTGGCTTGTAGTAGAGCCTGAAGTCAGGCACGTTGATTCTGCCAGTTCCATTCTTCTTCTCAAGGTTGCTTTGGCTATTAAAGGTCTTTTGTATTTCCATACAAATTGTGAAATTATTTGTTCTAGCTCTGCAAAAATACCATTGGTAGTTTGATAGGGATTGCATTGAATCTATAGATTGCTTTGGGTGGTATACTCATTTTCACTATATAGATTCTTCTGATCCATGAACATGGTATATTTCTCCATCTATTAGTTTCCTCTTTGACTTCTTTCACCACTGTTTTATAGTTTTCTATATATAGGTCTTTATTTTCTTAAGATAGATATATTCCTAAGTATTTTATTCTTTTCATTGCAATGGTGAATAGAATTGTTTCCCTAATTTCTCTATTTTCTAATTATTAGTATATAGAAATGCAAGGAATTTCTGTGCATTGATTTTATATCCTGAAACTTTACTATTTTTATTGATCAGTTCTAGTAATTTTCTGGTGGAGTATGTAGAGGATCATGTCATCTGCAAACAGTGAGATTTTTACTTCTTTTCTGATCTTGATTCCTTTTATTTCTTTTTCTGCTCTGAATGCTGTGGCCAAATTTTTAAAAACTATGTTGAAAATTTTCTGGTGGAGTATGTAGAGGATCATGTCATCTGCAAACAGTGAGATTTTTACTTCTTTTCTGATCTTGATTCCTTTTATTTCTTTTTCTGCTCTGAATGCTGTGGCCAAATTTTTAAAAACTATGTTGAATAGTAGTGGTAAGAATGGGCACCCATGTCTTTTTCCTGACTTCAGGGGGAATGCTTTCAATTTTTCACCATTGAGGATAATGTTTAATGTGGGTTTCTCTTATATAGCTTTTATTCTTTTGAGGTATATTTCTTCCAACAACACAAGAGAAGACTCTACACATGGATATCACCAGATGGTCAACACTGAAATCAGATTGATTATATTCAATGCAGCCAAAGAAGGAGA
>SJYC01000111.1:0-12731 GCA_006408675.1 Madoqua kirkii
CTTATGACCCAGCAATCCCACTGCTGGGCATACACACCGAGGAAACCAGAAGTGAAAGAGACACATGTACCCCAATGCTCATTGCAGCATTGTTTATAATAGCCAGGACATGGAAACAACCTGGATGTCCATCAGCAGATGAATGGATAAGAAAGGAGTGGTACATATACACAATGGAGTATTACTCAGCCCTTAAAAAGAATAAATTTGACTCAGTTCTAATGAGATGAATGAAACTGGAGCCGATTATTCAGAGTGAAGTAAGCCAGAAAGAAAAACACCAATACAGTATACTGACACATATATATGGAATTTAGAAAGATAGTAATGATGACCCTGTATGTGAGACAACAAAAGAGACACAGAGGTATAGAATGGACTTCTGGCCTCTGAGGGAGAGGGAGAGGGTGGGAAGATTTGGGAGAATAGCATTGAAACATGTATACTATCATGTAAGAAATGAAGCGCCAGTCTATGTTCAATACAGGATACAGGACGCTCGGGGCTGGTGCACTGGATGATCCAGAGAGATGATATGGGGTGGGAGGTGGGAGGGGGCTTCGGCATTGGGAGATCGTGTACACCTGTGGCTGATTCATATCAATGTATGGCAAAACCAATACAGTATTGTAATGTAGAATAAAGTATTAAAAAATTAAATAAATAAAGATAAAAAAAAAAAAGAGGAGCCAAAGGCTGAGGGTCTCTCTCCTGTGTGCAATTGTGCTCTCTCTCTTTGCGTCTTTTGGGTCGGCATGCCCTCATGCCTCGAAGATGTATTTTCCTTTATTTTCTAAATAAAACTGAGCTGTAACACCAAGCTGCAACACTGTCTGAGAGCTGTGACATGCAGAAGGCTTTAATGTCCGTCGCTTCAAATTTTTGTTATGAAGAGACTGAACCAAGGAAATTACACACTCCCCTGACAGAATTCTATGTGTGGTTAGAACTGATTAAGAGTAGAATAATTTTAAATGAGTTTTAATGTTAAAGGCAAAGTGGTGCAAACCTGAATTGCATTTTCCTATTAAGAGGACAAAGTATTCTTAAAATACTGACCTGTTTTTGACAGCAGATTTAAAATTTTCTTTACCTTTAACTGGTAATCTGTTATAACATTCTATAATTGCCTTTGAAGTCTTTTATTGTCACTTCGGTTAAGTGAATGAGCATTGTTTTACAGTGACGTATGATCCTATTTGACTAGTGTTTTAAATCATTTTGATTTTATTTCTTTGATGTATTTCCCCAAATCAAATTGTAATGAAGTTCCATTGATCTTTAGCTAACTGGTATTCTTCAAAGGGCCCCTAACACATAGCTCCAAAGGGACATATTAAGCTAATTAGGCTTAACAATTAAATCACATGGGAAGCATTGTCAAATGAGTAATAAATCTTCTTAGGTTATATTGTATGGGTAAATATTATTTACCTAAATATTCTAGAAATTATATGGAATTTCTAACTATTTGGTATGTCCTGGAAAAATGTTGTGATCTAGTTATTGACATAAAATATGTGTCACAGCAGTAATCAACTTTCTTCACCAATTGCAATCAGGTCTTTATCTTTGTCTTCTCAAGTCTTTGGTCATTCATAGACAGTTATTGTTTTACTCTGATGACTTTGCAAACATGCCTCCTCTTCAAGAAGATGCATAGCAAGGACTTTTTTTTTTTAAAAAGTACAGGTTTCTTGTAACTTTCAAACCATACAGCTGAATTGGATAAGATATAAAAGAATTCTAATGGGAAACTTGACTTCATTAAACAGTTAACTAAAAAGGATTAGTTATATAAGACTGAGTGCACTGGTGAATATGATTATCATTTTTATGTTTTCTGTCTGAAACATTACTGACTTTTAATCTATATTTTCCAGATATAAGGAAAACCTCCTCCTCAAGTTAATTATGACTTACAGCAATATGGTAAATTGTACTGTTGAAAGAAGAATTGAAATATGTATCTTTTCTCTCTATCCAATCTCTCTAGAGAGTTGAAACTCTTAGGTTTCCAATAGCCTTATCAAATGAATAAAGAAGGCCACCTCCTGACAGGTGCAGGAATCTCAAGAGACTGAGAATCTGGAGAAGAGAGGAATTCATCTAAATCTGTAGCTATCACAGGCAGAATCTGATGACTTGCCCTTGGCATGGCTTTCCTTGCCTTGAAAGGCCTTTAAAAAATTCAATTTGAGATTCCTTATAAAAAGTTTCAGCAAAGCCAATATTAAAGGAGCCAGTATGATTAATTGCACTTATTTAAATAATCAGGCCAAGTTTATTGAAACTAGGCTTATTTTGCAAACAAATTAGTCTTAGTTTGGGTCTGTTTAGTAGAAATTAGGTTGATTTTAGAGAGAAAAAGTTCATGTCAGTAGATATTAAATTCTAATTTTGTTAACCTAGATTTGTATTTACTAGCATTCACTTCCAAAATAATTCCCTATTATTATGCTACATTGTTGCAAAATTTAATTAAATTATTGAAAAAACTTTTTTTCTGAAGATTATTTTAATAATCTATTTTTGGATGAAGATCATTTGCTCCATCCTGCAATGAGATTATGCATACTGGAAAAAATGTAATTTAAAGGCTATCTCCAACCTAGATGGAAGGATCCTAACTAGCTCAGGTACTCCGAACTAGCTCACATATAGTGAAACTGAAGGGAATTGACTATTGGATTAGTATTTCCCACTTAGGAAGGACCTCTGCACTGGACTGGTCATAGAGATAACTGTTGACCTTTAAGTCACCTTAAAACAACACTTAAACAGAGGAGTAACCACACCAGGATAAGATCACAACATCAAAAGTAGACAGCTATCCCAAGATGCTGGATTTGACCCTTCTGATTATTTCTAGTGTTTTATTAATTTATTGGGCTTTCACAAATGCATCAAATGTTTTTCTATCATGAGCACAATCTTATGGAGAATTAAAAAAATTAATCCAGTTGTCGGGTTTACGATCAATTAACTATATTTAGTATTTCTGGGTTAGCTTTCTCTCCTCCAAAGCTCTAGTTAGATGTTCTTTGGGGAACTTATTCTAGAAGAAAGAAGATATAGCTCTATTGGGCTACTCTTGATATTACTATTAACAGATGGGACTCCCTCACTTGGCCAGTCAATGATACTTGCTCTGACCATGGCCATAAATATGAATTTTCTTTAAGGTTACTTAAGCTCAATCAGAGCAAAGCTAATGTTTGGCCAAAGACTATAACCTCTCTCAGTTTCAGGGTAAATTTATATGATTAACACCAGGCTACAGTCATTTAAGTTTAGGGCCCCTGTTTGTTGGGGGCAATTAAACCATACTAAGGATAACCAGTCTAATACACTAGGAAATTGGGCTGGGTGCTTAAGGACAATGTCAACATATCATTTGCCTTAAAGATAAAGCCTTGTATGGAACAGACTAAATCAGACAACCTGGGGATACTGGGCTGCACTAATGAAAGTGGCTTAAATGTTAGCTATAATCTTATTCAAGGAGCTTCCTTGTAACTCAAACGGTAAAGAATCTGCCTGCCATACAGGATACCAGGGTTCGATTCCTGGGTTGGGAAGTTCTTCTGGAGAAGGAATGGCAATCCACTCCAGTATTCTTGCCTGGAGAATACCATGGACAGAGAAGCCTGGTGGGCTACAGTCTGTGGGGTCGCAAAGAGTTGGACATGACTGAGCGACTAACACACACACACACACACACACACACACACACACTCACAATCTTATTAATGTTACTAGCTATAATACTTGTATTCTGCCTATATTAGAAAATTTTTGTTTCTTGCACAACCAAATGATTAACTGAACCTCTGATAAATGATAACTAGGCAGCTTGAAACAACTGACCAAATGTATAGTTCTGTATAGGATCAACGACTGTAATAGTTTAACTCTTTTTAGTTAGGAAGAAGCAACAAGAGGGAAGCTTATCCTGGACCATAACAGACTAGTAAAATAGATATTCCAGAGACATTTGGTTCATGTTAACAGGGTTACTCCATGTTACTGGTTAGTCCAGTAACAGGGTTAGTAGGTTACAGGGTTAGTCCAGTAATAGCCCATCATGTGACCTATTCTCCCCTGACCTGGGAATGAGCACTCCTAGCATTGTGGGACAAATTGATCATGAAATGTCTCCCAAATAATGGTTGAACTTATGACCAAGAGATGGCAGTGCCAACTAAAGAATGTCACTTGCCATCTGGTTCTTTAAGAATAAAGTCACTAACCAGTGCAGTTCCTAACCTTCAGAGTGATAATCAGGAATGAGGCCCTCTGTACTCTAGGAAAAACTGGCAGAACAGGCTTTCAGATAGATATTTTCAGGAAAAAATTTTATGAATCCAATTCTTGCATCTTCTCATACCCAGAAAAGCACTAAAATAATTAATGGAGACATCTGCTGCTTGGAACTAACAGCAACAAACTTGGAATTAGCAGCAACCTTATACCAATGTGTGTCCTTGATTATACATACCTCCTCTGCCAAAACCAGATACATAGTGACTTCCCACCCCGACCCCCAAGTAATTCTAGGCTGTCTTCTAAACTATAGTCCTCAGTAAAGCCCATATAAAACTGATCTTACGGCTCTCACATTGTGTTTTGTTTTTTAAGTTGATATGCTTCATACAGTGGTGAAAGTTTGCATCCATCCAATCATATCTGTTTTACTTCAATCTCTACTGTGTTTGAGCATTTAAAAAGCAGACAAGTACAAGTTTATAAATTCCAAAAAAAATGAGAGATTTATTAGATCATTGGATTCCATATTTCCTGTCTCAACCAAAAATTCCTCATTTTAGAAGTCCTCTTAAATATTGTATTAATCTTACCTGTATTCTGAGGATAAAATTCTATATTTCTCTTTAGAAAAAAGAATCAATGATCAACACAAATTATTAACTACTTGGTTATAAAAATGGATTTAAAAAATTTTAATGACAACAGTGTGGTAATCATTTTTATTTAAAGACTTAAAACTCTTAGTAATGCTGTAAAATGATAGTAGATCTTATGAAATAGTAGTAGACAAAAAAAGAAAATCTGTAGAATTTTTTTTTTAATGTTTGTAATACATGTTAAATGATCATATTGTAAACATAAAAGACCAGGTGTTCTATCCTGCCAAATGCATACCTTTGTGAGAGTGATGCAAAAATATTATTTCATAAATATTCATTAATTTTAGCTTTGTTTTAATGAACAGATTTTAAATGAGGCAAAATATAGTCAAGAAAACCTCTAGTGAACAGAGACTTTGAGAAAAGGACACACTCAATCCCTACCTCCCATCAAGTTAATGTGGTTATATGTAGTAGACTCATCAATGAATTCAATACATATGATTTGTTACCAGGGTCATGTTGAGCACTATTCAAGTTGCTGTTGAAACAGCAAATAATGAAGATAAAGTCCTTTTCTCTCGTGTTGCTAACACTTTAGTGGGGAATGATAGACAATACAATAAAGACAAGTAAACAAGACAGTATCAATTAAGGCAAGTTATTTGGAGAAAATAAAATATACTACTAGAGAGTGACTGGTGCCTACACAGATAAAATGATATTGAGATATTTAAGGGCAGACATATTAGAAGAGTGGGGACAAGCTCTTCAGCGATCTGAAAAAAAGCAGCAGAGAACTAAAGGAAATAGAAAACGCTATTGCAACTGAAGAGAATGCGTGTGCCTTATGGAACTGTATTATTCTTCACAACAAATACATTTCCTGCCCCTCTCTACCAGTCCAAATTCAAACCTCTCATTTTCTACAAATCCTTTTCCCAATTAATAAAACCATCTATTCTGTCTCCCTTAAAAATTTTTAAATATCTTTCAGTGGTACTGGAAAACCAATGCTAAATAAACCAATGCAAACATAAATGCTTTTGCATGGCTCTCTGATGTCCTCAGGGTATATAATCATCTCTTTATGAATAAGAATTGTATCTCTTACTTATTTTGTCCCCATAGTGATAATCCTTACATATGACATAAACAGATTAAGAATCCCGAGACTTGTTTAAGATCTACTGGGATTTGCCATTTAATCCTGGAATTCTGATTTACTCATTAGATTTTCTACCTCTAAAACAGTTTTATAAAAAGAAGAAGGAATGCCTCTGGGGATAATAAGTGCAGTACCTTGCCCAATAGTGACTAAAGTTAGTTCATAAGAGTGCAGGAGTTGAAGCTACTCAGATTGGGCATACTTACCAGTGTATCCTAGAGACTTAATCCTTGGTGTAAGGACTAAATTTGCTTCTTAACTGCTGTTGTCAGTTCTCAGCTTTAAACTTTCAATGATTTTCTAGTGTTTTTCAATAGGATTTTCTTTCCTTTATTGTCGGTTTTTGGCAGCAATCCCTAAACATTGGTAGTTTTATGCCAAAACTTACATTAGAGGTTCTTATCTTCAAGAAAGATGATTACAAAGCTTACAACCCCTGCAAAGGTTACAGAGGTTTCATAGTTAATAAACTGAACATGCCTCAGTGCTGTAGTGCTATTTTCTAAGTACAGAAACCAAATAATAATTTGATATTGTATCCAGATCCATATTCAATCTTAAACAAGCATCTTGGCAGGAACAAAATGCATAAAAACTGTGTATGGTAGCAAATGACAGTGTCCCTAAGAAATACATTATTATAAAACTTTCATTCCAGTTAGTTTCCACTGATGATTAAGGAGTTTTTTTTTTTTATCTTTAGAATTATCAAATGATAGTCAAACAAAAATAGTCTCAAGTATTAAAAATATTATTTTTCCTGCTAGGTGTTTTAGAAGAGGATCTCAGGGATAGTGCTTTAGGTCACTTGTCTAATTTATAGGTTGGGATAAATAGGGGAAAAATCAAGAATAGGCATTCATTGAGTTGATGGGAGCCCCTGAATACGGTAGAGGGATTCAAAATTTTGCTGTATGTACTCTCATAAAAGGTGTGTGTAGGTCTTTAAAGTTTTTAATGGGAAAGATAACTGTATTTTGTTTTTATCTGATTCCAGAAAAAAACTAATGATCATACATCTGAGATAAATATGCTACTCTCAATATGACAGAAAATTTGGAAAACTCAGCAGTGGCCACAGGTCTAGAAAAGGTCAGTTTTCATTCTGTCTCAAAGAAGGCCAATGCCAAAGAATGTTCAAACCACTGTACAAGTGTGCTCGTTTCACATACTAATAAGGTTGTGCTCAAAGTTCTTCAAGCTAGGCTTCAGTAGTACATGAACTGAGAACTTCCAGATGTACAAACTGGATTTCAAAGAGGCAGAGGAACCAGTGGTCAAACTGCCAACATTCACTGGATTACGGAGAGAGCAAGGGAGCTCCAGAAAACAACATCTACTTCATCCTCATTGATAACACTAAAGCCTTTGACTTTGTGGATCACAACAAACAGTGGAAAATTCTTAGAGATGGCAGTACCAGACCACCTTACCTGTCTCCTGAGGAACTTGTTGTCAAGAAGCAATAGTTAGGACTAGACATGGAACTTCACCTGGACATGAAGTCTGAAAATGAGAAACCTCACTAGAGATTATCTTGGAATGCAACATTGGTTTCAAAGTGGGAAAGGAGTATGACAAGGCTGTATATCATCACCATGCTTATTTAAATTTTATGTAGAGTACATCATGGGCTTCCCGAGTGGCACTAAAGCTAAAGAACTTAGCTACCAATTCAAGGGACATAAACGATGCAGGTTTGATTCCTGGGTCAGTAAGATTCCCTGGGGGAGGGCATGACAACCCACTCAAGTGTTCTTACCTGGAGAATCCACACTGATAAAGGAGCCTGGCTGGCTGAAGTCCATAGAGTAACACAGAGTTGGACATGAATGAAGCAACTTAGCATGCCCAAACACAAATCATGCAAAATGATAGGCTGGATGAATCACAAGTTAGAATCAAGGTTGCTGAGAGAAATATTAGCAGCTTCAGATATGTAGATCAGTTCAGTTCAGTCACTCAGTCACATCCACTTCTTTACAACTCAATGGGCTGCATGCAGCACAATAGGTTCCCTGTCCATCACCAACTCCTGGAGCTTGCCCAGACCCATGTCCTTCGAGTCACTGATGCCATCCAACTGTCTCATCCTCTGTCATCCCCTTCTCCTCCTGCCTTCAATCTTTCCCAGCATCAGGGTCTTTTCCACTGAGTCAGATCTGCACATCAGGTGGCCAAAGTGTTGAACTTCAGCTTCAACACCAGTCCTTACAATGAATATTCAGGACTTATTTCCTTTAGGATTGACTGGCTGGATCTCTTTGCAGTCCAAGGGACTCTCAAGAGTCTTTTCCAACACCACAGTTCAAAAGCATCAATTCTTTGGTGCTCAGCTTTTTTTATACTCCAGCTCTCACATCCATACACGACTACTGGAAAAACAATAGCTTTGACTAGACAGATCTTTGCTGGCAAAATAATGTTTCCGTTTTTCAATATGCTGTCTAGGCTGGTCACAGCTTTCCTTCCAAGGAGCAAGTGTCTTTTAATTTCACGGCTGCAGTCACCACTTGCAGTGATTTTGGGGCCCCAAAATAAATTCAGTCATTGTTTACATTGTTTCCTTATCTATTTGCCATGAAGTGATGGGATCAGATGCCACGATCTTTGTTTATTGAAAGCTGAGTTTTAAGCCAGCTTTTTTCACTCTCCTGTTTCACTTTCATCAAGATGCTCTTCAGTCCCTCTTTGCTTTCTGCCATTAGGCAGAAACACAAAAACAGGGTGGCATCTGTATTTCTGATGTTTTGATATTTCTTCCAGCAATCTTGATTCCAGCTTGTGTTTCATCTAACCTGGCATTTTGCATGATGTACTCTGCATATAAGTTAAATGAGCAGGCTGACAATATACAGCCTTGAACCACTCTTTTCCCAAATTGCAACCAGTCCATTGTTTCATGTCCAGTTCTAACTGTTGCTTCTTGACCTGCATACAGATTTCTCAGGAAGCAGGTCAGTGGTCTGGTATTTCTGTCTCTGAGAATTTTTCAGTGTTTGTTGTGATCCACACACTCAAAGGCTTTGGCATAGTCAATAAAGCAGAGGTGGATGTATGTCTGGAACTCTCTTGCTTTTTCTATGATCTAATGGACGTTGGCAGTTTGATCTTTGGTTCCTCTGCCTTTTCTAAATCAAGCTTGAACATCTGAAAGTTCTCGGTTCACATAGTGTTGAAGTCTCACTTGGAGAATTTTGAGCATTACTTTGCAAGCGTACTAGATGAGTGCAGTTGTACAGTAGTTTGAATATTCTTTGGCTTTGTCTTTCTTTGGGATTGGAATGAAAACTAACTTTTCAACTTCTATGACCACTGCTGAATTTTCCCAACTTGCTGGCCTATTAAGTGCTGCACTTAACAGAATCATATTTTAGGATCTGAAATAGCTCAGCTGGAATTCCATTACCTCCACGAGCTTTGTTTGTAGTGATGCTTCCTAAGGCCCACTTGACTTCACACTCTAGGATGTTTGGCTCTAGTTGAATGATGGCACCATTGTGGTTATCTGGGTCATTAATATCTTTTTGTTATAGTTCTCATGTGTATACTTGCCACCTTTTCTTAATATCTACTGCTTCTGTTAGGTCCATACTGTTTCTGTCGTTTATTGTGCTCATTTTGCATGAAATATTCCCTTGGTATCTCTAATTTTCTTGAACAGATCTCTAGTCTTTTCCGTTCTCTTGTTTTCATATATTTCTTTTAATTGATTACTAAGGAAGGCTTTCTTATCTCTCCTTGCTATACTTTGGAACTCTGCATTCAAATGTATATATCTTTCCTTTTCTTCTTCGCCTTTAGCTTCTCTTCTTTTCTCAGCTATTTGTAAGGCCTCCTCAGAAAACTATTTTACTTTATGCATTTCTTTTTCTTGAGGATGGTTTTGCTCACTGTCTCCTGTATAATGTCACAAACCTCTGCCCATAGTTCTTGAGGCACTTTGTCTACCAGATCTAATCCCTTGAATCTATTTTGTCACTTCCACTGTATAATCATATGGGGTTTGATTTAGGTCATACCTGAATGGTCTAGTGGTTTTCCCTACTTTCTTCAATTAAGTCTAAATTTGGGAACAAGGAGTTCATGATCTGAGCCAATCAGCTCCTGGTCTTGTTTTTTTCTGACTATATAGAACTTCTCCATCTTTGGCTGCAAAGAATATAATCAAGCTGATTTCGGTATTGACCATCTGTTGATACCCATGTGTAGAGTTTTCTCTTGTGCTGTTGGAAGAGTGTATTTGATATGACCAGTGCATTCTCTTGGGAAAACTATGTTTGCCTTTGCCTTGCTTCATTTTGTACTCCAAGGCCAAAGTTGCCTATTCCTCTAGGTATCTCTTGACTTTCTACTTTTGCATTCCCACCTCCCATGATAAAAAGGACATTTTATTTTTCAGTTCTAGAATATCTTGTATGTCATCATAGAACCTTTCAGTTTCAGCTTCTTTGGCATTACCAGTTGGGGCATAGACTTGGATTGCTGTGATATTGAATGATTTGCCTTGGAAACAAATAGAGAACATCCTGTCATTTTTGAGATTGCATCCAAGTACTGCATTTCAGACTCTTTTGTTGACTATGAGGACTACTTAATTTCTTCAAAGGGATTCTTGTCCACAATAGTAGATATAATGGTCATCTGAATTACATTCAGATAATGCCACTTTAAGAGCAGAATTAAAGAAAAACTAAAGAGCTTCTTGATGAGCATGAAAGAGAAGAGTGAAAAAGTTGGCTTGAAACTCAACATTTAAAAAACAAAGATCATGGTATCTGGTCCAAGCACTTAATGGCAAATAGAAGGGGGAAAAGTGGAAATGGTGACAGATTTTATGTTCTTAGGTGCCAAAGTCACTGAGGACAGTCTGTAGCCATGCAATTAAAAGATTCTCGCTCATTGGAAGGAAAGTTATACAAACCTATACAGTGTATTAAAAAGTAGAGACATCACTTTGCTGACAATGTCTGTATAGTCAAAGCTATGGTTTTTCCCAGTAGTCATGTACAGATGTGAGCTGGGCTATAAAGAAAGCTAAACAGCAAAGAACTGATGATTTCTAACTATGGTGCTGGAGAAGACTCTTGAGAATCCATTGGATAGTAAGGAGATCAAATCTGTCAATCTTAAAAGCAATCAACCTTGAGTATTCATTGAAAGTACTCATGCTTAAGGTGAAGCACCTAAACTTTGGACACCTGATGTGAGGCGACAATCCATTGGAAAGGCTCTGATGCTAGGAAAGATTGACGGCAGAAGGAGAGGGGAGCAGCAAACGATGAGATGTTTAGAAGCATTAGTGACACTATGGATGCGAGCAAACTCTGGGAGATAGTGGAGGACAGAGGAGCCTGGTGTGCTGCAGTCTAGGAGGTCACAGATATTTGGACACAACTCAAGTAACTGAACATCAACAACAGTAACACTTGAGTTAAAATCACAGTGGTATACAGAGACCGTCATAATGAAGTGTTTGGGAGCCCCTGCCATGGAGCTTAAGAGTCTAGACTGCATGGGGAAGATGTGTGTCACAGACAACTCTAGTTCCACACGTCCTGTGCTCTGAGCCCCACCTGGCACTCAACCTCCATGCACCCCTTCATTGGCTCTGGCAAATGCAATCCAACAGTTTCTTTCCTTGGGTCACATAACTACCAATTACTGCTCAGAGACTTCTTCAGCATGTTGAGTGCGGGATATTCTTGGCATCCTGTAAAGCATTCAGAAATGCTGGACACTTAATATCTGAGGAGTCAGCCTGTCCAAAAAGTGATGGGAACTGACAGACTGAAAGCCTTTTGCCTTTCAATCCTTAAGCAAACAGCTCTGACATTTCATAAAACTTCTGTGAATGTGTCATAGGCTGAGTAACAGTCACCTGTTTGGTGGCCAAATTGATAATACACCCTAGAATCAACTTTTGCATTTTTCCTTTTTCATCTCTTTTCCTGTTCCTTAAGTTCAGATGCTCCTCACAATTGCTGCCAATCAAGTCTTTGTCTCAGGCCCTTCAGGAGAACTGGAAATAAAACAGTGGGATTATAGGAAAAAAAAAAGGGAAGAGGAATAAACCATGTATTGCCCTTAGAAGAGTAGAAAATTGATTTTGATTTATGCCCTAAATTAAGGCAGTGAGTAACTTACAGCAAGTGAGAGAGTTTTATAGGTAACTGAGATTTTCTTTGAATTTCTAATTGACTCAGAGCACAAGCCCCCAGTGCCCCATTCTCCAGGGTTTCAAATGTGTGGCCTGAATGCAGAACTAGAAAAATATATTTCCTTCTAATTCCAAGATTGTTTGTCATTATTACATAGTTCATGACTTTTATTAATTTACAATAGAAACCATAGGAACACTATTATCTTCAACCTATGAGGCAATGATTCTTCCAGTAATATTATTTTCTTGTTTTATTCCTATTCATCAGTGTGTGTTTGTGTGAAGAGAGAGAGACAGAGAGAGATTTGGTTCTTGTTTAACTGTTTTTAACTAGTTCATTGGTTACTCTTTGTTTTTAAGAAAAAAGAGATAGTTTAATTTCAATACAATGTAGTTCATGACTCATATATTAATGTGGTCTATTTTCCGTTTATGGTTGATATAAATCCCTTAATAAATATTAAGATTTATTAACATTAAATTGTATTTATAACCTATTTTAAATTTTTGCAAAAGGTAATTTTAGGTTTCT
>SJYC01000113.1:0-12960 GCA_006408675.1 Madoqua kirkii
CCTTGTTCAGCTTGATTCATAGCACATTTCCCAAGTAGTTATTAGGCAAGCCCTTCCAAGAAAAATGACACAAAAAGAAATTCACTGGAATAACAGATAAATTATAAAAGGTCCAAACATCTTTACATTTTTGTTTATTTAATACCTACTTAACAGATTTTGAGGCACTTAAAGACCTCCTCTGAGATAGTTCCAGTGATTTTGGTAATAGGCTACTATTAGTACAGACAGACCTTGCACATATATTTCATAATTCCATAAGGAAATGAAGGCTGAGGTACTGACAATATTTTATAGAATCAGAGAATGAATACCAATAACAAGATCTTGTTTAACCTTATAGCTAGTCATGCTTTCTCTAGGGATAAGTATAATTAAATCAGTTCTTTGGGGGACAAGGTTTTAGGTAGAAGCTTTGCCTTTAAATTTTCTCTCTCTTTTCTTTAACAACAAGCCAATCCAACTTAATGGGAACTGAGGGAATAAAAGAACATTTCAAACTGGCATTTTCTGCCCATAATTTTATTTAATTGTAACATACTTCAGTTCTTTAGTTATAGGCAGTCACAATCTAAGATCCAAATCATGGTGCACAGTAAAAAGGAGATCTTTCATTTCTATTTTATAAGAACTGAGCTTATGATGAGATGAAATGAAAAGATACAGTAATTAAAAAGAAACAAAAAACAACAAGAATGTCTCCAAGGATCCATGGAGAAAAGATAAGCTAGTAACAACAAAATTAGAAAGAGATCTTTGTTACAGGCATGATAACTCATAGATCTGATCCTCAAAATATTTGCAGGTTGGAGAGAAAACTACTAGTCCTGGACCAGGATAAAAACTTAAAAACTTTCTAGAAGCATTACATATCCCATTGGTGAAGAGAAATGTAACAACCTCACCAAGAATGAGAAGTATCACTTGAATAGCAGCAAAGTAATTACTTCCTTCTGTAAAATTAGCTCCCCTCACTGCAACCACAAGACACTAAATTAAACAGAGGGAAGAGACAGCTTGGTTTTATAGTTTCCTGTTACATAAAAAAGGATAGCCAGCTTCAGGAGAAAAGTCCTAGACCAGAAATGGTTAGAACGCACCTAACAAAGGCATGTTAAGCAACAAAGCTGGAAATTAAATACTTTAACAATCAGATACAGAAAGTAAATAACACTCTTATATTAGTTTGCTAGAGCTGCCACAACAAAAGGCTAGAGACTTGGTGGCTTAACCAACAGAATTTAATTTTCTCCCCATTTTAGAGACTGGAAGCCCAAGCTCAAGGTGCCAAGAGGACTGGTTCTTCTAAGGCCCCTCTTCTTGGGTTACAGATTTCCACCCTCTGCTGCTTCTTCACATGGTTGTTCCTTTGTGGGCACCTTTGATGTCTCTTCCTCATCTTCTAAGAACAGTAATCATATGGGATTTAGGCCTCACCCTAATGACTTTACTTTAATATCACTTTAAAGACCTTATTTCTGAAAAGGTTCTCTATGAGGAACTGGGGATTGAGACTTCAACATATGAATCTGGGGTGGACACAATATAGCCAATAACACCTTCTTCAAAAGACAAGAAAAAATTTTTTACACTAAATCACTTGACTCTTTAAGTTTTCTTTTCTCTCCTAACTCCCAATTAGTAACTTTCCAGATTTCAAACAAATCTAGGAACAAGTTTTTAAAATCTTTATAAGTTTGCCAAAAACATTAAAAAAAAGATGCAAAGATGCTACAGGTAGGAAGGGCTTCCCAGGTGGCACAGTGGTAAAGAATCCACTTGTCAATGTAGGAGATACAAGAGACGTCAATTTGATCTCTGAGTCGGGAAGATTCCTTGGAATGGGAAATGGCAACCCATTCCAGTATTCTTGCCTGTAAAATCCCATGGACAGAGGAGCCTGTGGGACTATAGTCCACGGGGTCACAAAGAGTTAGACATAACTGAGTGACTGGGCACACAGATAGGAAAGTGAATCTCAACTGCTGTAGAATTGAGAGATCCTCTGCTCTGCTAATTGTAGGCAATTTTTCTACATAATAGAACTTTTTTTGTGATAAAAATGAGGCTATAGAAATATTAAGCAAGTGTGGATAAGTACTGAGACTGTCATGGATTTCACATAGCATTGCAGACAAACATTTTGGAGGACTGACCCCCACTCCATGGGACAATTTCTAGGAGGTCTAATTTAATTCCAACTCCTATTTTACAATCTGTATACACAGGACTTATTTAGTTACAGTGACTCATTCAGAAATAGACACATGAACTACTTTGGTCCAAGCAGGATAAAACCCAGTATTTCTGGCTACAGGGAAAAGAGATGTTCTTTCTTTCTGAATAATATGTTGGGTGGAAGTAATCTTTACAACTGCAGTAACCATTCTGCAACCACTGGGAAAGTAAGTCTGAGAATGAAAATTAAGGTAGAAGAAAAAAGAACTGATAGAATTATTAAAACCAATACAAAATACTGAGTTAGACTTGATCAGACTGTACCCAAAGACCTCACCTCTTGATTCTTATTATGGAAAGGGCTTCCCTGGTGGATCGATGGTAAAGAATCTGCCTGCAATGAAGGAGACCTGGGTTCCAATCCTGGGGCAGGAAAGATCTCCTGGAGAAGGGAATTTCTACCCACTCCAGTATTCTTGCCTGGAGAATTCCATGGACATTGGAGTCTGGCAGCCGATGGGGTTGTGAAGCCTTAGACTGTACCCAAAGAGCTCATATTTTGATCCCTAAGTTATGTAAACTAACAAATCCTTTTACTTTTTAAGAGTGCTTAAGAAGAGCATTCTGTTATTTGTCATCAAAACCATCTTTACTATTATACCTTATAATTTCCAACTAAAACCTAAGAGTTGTGTATTTTCTTTTTTTATCTCTGTTGCAACCTAAGAAGAACTATAATTTTTAAAAATAAAACTTGGCTAGATGATTATAGCTATATAAACCATTAAGAGAACCAGAACTGAAAACTCAGAATTAACAGTGGGTCAGTGTTCTTGCCTGGAGAATCCCAGGGACGGCGGAGCCTGGTGGGCTGCTGTCTATGGGGTCGCATAGAGTCGGACACGACTGAAGTGACTTAGCAGCAGCAGCAGCATTTGGAAAAATGATTTAATTACCTTATGCCCTTGTACTTATTTTATTTTTGCCAATATCTAACTCCAAAGAATGTGATAAATATTAAAGTGCTAGCTTGTAAACTACTTTAAGATATTTATAATTAAAATTTACAGAGTAATACCAAGTATAATATTAGTATATGGAAATATAAATACCATGACAAACAAGATTAACCACTGGCTTGAAAAGCCTCTATTACACTTTCTTCCACCATTCACATTGAAAATGAGTCCTAAAATAAGGTTAATGAGGTAGAAATACAGTGTTTGATAATCAAATCCAGAAATGAAACATAAACATAGGAACTCCTCCTCTAGGAATATTAAGAATCCAATCATTCTCTTTCCAGATTGAGACTGCTAATCATTACTAGTAAAAGAAAGGTTTCTAAAAGTGGGAAGAAATAAATTGCTGGCATATAGACATAAAGACATTTTACATGGATAAAGTCATGTCCAACTTTTTATGACCCCATGGATTGTAGTCGGCCAGGCTCCTCTGTGCATGAGATTTCCCAGGCAAGAACACTGGAGTGGTTGCAGGCAGATTCTTTACCATCTGAGCCACCAGGAAAGATCCATATATTACAAAAAAATCACCAAATTAGGTTAGCTAACACATCTACTACCTCATATCATTATAATATTTTTTGATATGGTGAGACCTTTTAAGGCCTACTTTCTCAGAAAATTTCATATATATAATATAGCTAAATACTTTTGTGAGTACCCCCATTGGATATCCAAGTAATAGATAGGAAAAAAAGACACATTTGTTTTAAGGCACTCTATTTTATAAATGAGAAGTACTAATGATCTCTCTACTATATATAGAGTTTTGTGTTGATGTAGCATTCTTCCTAACTAGATTTATACAGTTTCCCCAGAAAGTATTCAGATGCACTTTGCCTGTCCTCTGTAAGGCAAAGCTCAGCTTCACTGAACCATATATATGGGAATAAAAAACACTTTTCTTCTCAGGTATGGCTTTGAATGCGTTTCTAGCAACATTCTTCTGAAAAAGCAGTAATTCCCCATTTACAGCTTTATCAACTGAATGGGCTGTAATATTAAATTATTTGTCATGGGTAGATTATTCATAGACAGAGTGACACAGCGAATCACAGTCTAAAAAGACCATAGAGAATGACTCAGAGCGCCCTGACCTTAGTAGACAGGCACATGGGTAAGTCCTAATGCAGCCCTCCATCTGAAATAGCAGTGTCTAAAGAGCAGACGGGGGCCTCCCCGGTGTCTTAGATGGTAAAGAATTCGTCTACAATGTGGGAGACCCACATTCAAAAAAAGGGTAGATTGCTTCAGGACATTTAAAATACTGTATGAAAATGGTCTTAATGACTTAGATAACCATGACAGTGTGATCACTCATCTAGAGCCAGACATCCTAGAGTGTGAAGTCAAGTGGGCCTTAGGAAGTATCACTACGAACAAAGCCAGCAGAGGTGATGGAATTTCAGCTGAGCTCTTTCAAATTCTAAAAGGTGATGCTTTGAAAGTGTTGCACTCAATATGCCAGCAAATTTGGAGAACTCAACAGGGGCCACGGGACTGGAAAAGGTCAGTTTTCATTCCAGTGCCAAGAAGGGCAATGCCACAGAATGTTCAAACTACTGCACAACTGCACTCATTTCACATGCTAGATGGTAATGCTCAAAACCCTTCAACAGGGCTTCAATTAGGCTTCAACAACTTGTGAACTGAGAACATTCAGATGTGTAAGCCAGATTCAGAAAAGGCAGAGGAACCAGAGTTCAAACTGCCAACATTCATTGGATCATAGAAAAAGTAAGGGAATTTCAGAAAAACACCTACTTCTGTTTCATCGACTACACTAAAGCCTTTGACTGTATGGATCACAACAAACTGTGGAAAATTCTTAAAGTGATGAGAATACCAGACCACATTACCTATCTCCTGAGAAACCTGTATGCAGGTCAAGAAGCAGTAGTTAGAACCGGACTAAACAAAGGGCTGGTTCAAAATTGGGAAAGGAGTGTGTCAAGGCTCTATATTGTCACCCTGCTTATTTAACCTATATGCAGAGTACATCGTACGAAATGCTGATCTGGATGAAGCACAAACTGGAGAAACATCAATAACCTCAGATATGCAGATGACATCACTCTAATGGCAGAAAGTGAAGAGGAACTTAAGAGCCCCTTGATGAAAGTGAAAGAGAAGAGTAAAAAAGCTGGCTTAAACTCATCATTCACAAAACTAAGATCATGGCATCTGGTCCCATCATTTCACGGCAAATAGATGGGGAAAAATTGGAACAGTGACAGACTTTATTTTCTTGAGCTCCAAAATCACTGTGAATGGTGACTGTAGCCATGAAATTAAAAGATAATTGATTCTTGGAAGAAAAGCTATGACAAACCTGGACAGCATATTAAAAAGCAGAGACATCACTTTGCTGACAAAAGTCTACATCGTCAAAGCTGTGGTTTTTCCAGTAGCTATGTACGAATGTGAGAGCTATTCATAAAGGCTGGGCGCCAAAGAATCGATGCTTTCAAACTTTGCTGCTGGAGAAGACTCTTAAGAGTCTCTTGCTCAGCAAGGAGATCAAACCATCAGTCCTAAAGGAAATCAACCCTGAATATTCATTGGAAGAACTGATGCTGAAGCTGAAGCTCCAGTAATTTGGCCAACTCACTGCAAAAGACCCTAATGCTAGGAAAGAACAAGGGCAGGAGGAGAAAGGGATGACAGAGAATGAATGGGATGGCATCATTGATTCAATGGACATGAGTTTGAGGAAACTCCGGGAAGATAGTGAAGGACAGGGAAGCCTGGTGTACTGCAGTCCATGGGATCACAAACAGTCAGACACTACTGAGCAACTGAACAACAACCAGCCCTCCCAGGGCTGTGGTCCAGTGAGAGAGAAGGGCAGTGAAATAGCCCAGTGAAATTATTATGAGTAGTTCCGGGAGTAGAGACAGAGTACTGTGGAAGACAAGGACATCTGTGTGCATACCTAGGTCACTACTGTCTACTGAAACAAAGGCACAACCCAAGAGTTGAGAGTCATGTTTTATTTGGAGGACAAATGTGAGGACTCACTCAAGCCTGGGACACAGCATTTCAGATAACCCTGAGAAACTGTTCCAAAGAGGTAAGGGGGAGAACCAGTATATATAGGAAGTTGTTGTTGTTGTTGTTTTTGCACAAAAGACCAGGTTTATTACTATTAATAAAGGAAAACCAGATATTTCAAGTTAAGGAATTTAGTGCTTTTCTCTATATGGTAAGATGTAAGAGTCTGGGGCCACTGAAATCATTCCTTTGATATGCAACTCTGCTGTCTGGGGCCAGTGTCCTAAGTTTTCTCATCCTGAATCTTCTCAGGGTGCACTGTCAGGGGTAGCTGCTAGATGGGCTTGGCAGTGGCAGCCCATCTGTCTCCATCCTGAGTTCCCTCAGGTATCACCCTCTGGGCAGCTATAATGCAATGGACTGATGGCTGAAACATCCTTCCTTACTTATATGGCAGGCAAATTTTTTGCTCACTATTCAAATCTTAACTTCAGGAGTCAGATCTGAACTGAGTGTATAGACTGTGGTGTCACCAGCATATACACTGTGTAACAGTTATAACCATGACAGAGGAAGAGGATGATCCACTGCAGGGTCAGTATCCAAAGAGAGAAAACTGGGTGACATCAGGCTTTAAAATGCAGGCTCCTTCCCTGTGGTTTCTCACAACATTATACTGACCTCACCCTAAGCAAAGATGGGAACCGTTTCAATAGCATTAAATATATCTAATAAATTTTCAACAGGCTTTGGCATCAAGCGGACCTGTGAATAAGAGTGCCTTTTGACCCTTTTTTGAATGCTCCTCAACTTCAGCTCTCTAGTTCATTGCTTGTATTTTTTCAAGATTGCCATTGTTTTCTATTTCCAATTATGAAGCTTGAGCAATCCTATTTTATTTTTTAAGAAACTGGCTCTGGTAATGAAAAATATTTTCAAAGTTCACAGCTATGTCTCAGTTATGTAACTCCTTTATATCTTTGGTTGCTTCCTGGAGATACAAAAGGGATAAAAATTGCTCCTTAGGTCCCAAATCTCCTGGCTGTAATCAATGCTCATGATTGATGATGATAGTGAACCTGTATATAACAAAACTCTCTTCATTGCTTTGTGTAACAGGTCTCTTGAGAATTTAGAGGAATTTTGTTCTACATACTTTGTCAAGAGAGCTAGCATATACATTTGCTCCGAGGACATTTACAGTGCCCTGAAGCAAACAGGAAGGCAAGACTGACGTCTTTACCTAACAAAATCTTTCGGAAGACTAGTCTCCTTAAAGTATGTCTGCATTTGATCTGATAACAGGCAAACAATTTCACTTCACCTTAGGCAGTGATGACAAGAAAGGAAAGTATAATTTCTCCCATTCTCTTTGATGGATTTTCTTTTCTCTCTGTTAAAATGAGATTATCTCCTTTAGACAGTGTAATACATTTGGAGGAGAAAAGCTCTAAATTTCTATGGTTTATACGCTATGACCTGACCCATGGAATGAGGCTCATCTGAAGTAGAAGTTACCCTAAGTATTACTCACCAACTATTTTATTCAAGGCAATTAAGCCTCAAGGAAGCAGGAGTCTCCTCAGTTGCCTTTAGAGTCCAAATTTCACGTCTATATTAGCCTTTAAATGATTTTTAGGTTAAAACATTTTCTTGCTGTTACCAACTCTTTGAAAATCACATAACCAAAGTATCAATTTATGTTCTCTGTGCTATCTGCAGATCTAAATTATAAAATCAGACTTTTCCTTTCTGTAGCCTCATTCATAAAGGTAGGATCATCAGAGAGCTGCTATCTGGCACAGCTCAAATCCCAAGATGAATTAAGTAACTTACTATTAAAAAACTTCAAAATCTAAAATAGGAACAAAGAGTTGTTTGAGTCTTGTCTTGCCTTTTATCCCCACCCTAGGAAATTACATACTCCAACTCAAGCATAGAAAGGTTTTAACTGTTCATGAATTTGGTGTATTTTGGAAAGAGGTAGGCGGTCTTTCTATTGTGTGCTGTGATGTGGAGGGCAGGTCAGTTTTTGGTGGCTCGTGGAATAGGTGCAGCTCTGAGCTCCTTAGCACCACCTCCTTCAATCCATCCTACACATAGCTGCAAGAATAAGCCTCTGAAGCACAGTTCTTGTGCTGTCATTCCCCTTCTCAAAATCCTCTATGCTTGTCCACGATTACAGGCTGTGTCAAGTATCCAAAGAGCTCCATCGTTTGGTGCCTTATTGCCTACTGTTCTCTGACATATATTGGTGATCCTCTCAGTACATGCCTCACATGTCCCTCATCCCTGGCTTTCCCTCACATTGCTCTCTACTTGGAATACTAGATCTAACTCCACCCTCTAATTCCCACATTCTGAAAGTCCAGGCCTATCAAAAATGCCACTTTCTAGACAATAATTTCTTTCTTTTTTTCATATAAAACTGCAACATCTTTAATTCAGATTTTGCCTGGCATAATGAAATACATATTTTACAATGTAACAATGAATATGCCCTCTAACTATGTATAATTATATTAGATGCATCACTCTTTACTTGGTTAAATTATTGTTTTTGGTTTTGCTTTTACAACTTCTTGATCCCTTGATCACTTCTTTTGCATTCTCATGGTGCTTCATCTGAAAGTCTCTGCTGCTGCTACTGCTAAGTTGCTTCAGTCGTGTCCGACTCTGTGTGATCCCACAGATGGTAGCCCACCAGGCTCCACTGTCCCTGGGATTCTCCAGGCAAGAACACTGGAGTGGATTGCCATTTCCTTCTCCAATGCATGAAAGTGAAGTTGCTCAGTAAGTGTCTTCCTGACCCCATGGACTACAGCCTACCAGGCTCCTCCATCCACGAGATTTTCCAGGCAAGAGTACTGGAGTGGGTTGCCATTGCCTTCTCTATAGCTTATATTATTTCTTTCATATATTGAAGTTACTACCAGATATGTCTTGTCTCTCCTAAAAGAGTCAGGATCCAGGTGGGCAGAGATTATCCATTGCTCTATAATTATAAAAAATTCAAGCCAAGAAAGGTTTGCTTTTGATGGGACTCACAGCTGTATTTTTTCTAGCAATGCCCGTATTCCAATAAGGTTTATTCTTGGCTCTGCTGAGGGTTGTGAATAACTGAGTTATGCCTGATGTTGATAACGCAAACCTGATTTTAGGCAGTCAAATTAGGCAATAAACTTAGTAAAAGAAGAGTACTTTTTAAAGAAGGGTTATTAAGTGAAGACATTTGTTTTAGGCATTTAAAAATTTGCCTATTTTTGGTTGTAAGGCATGGTGGGATAAATTTTAAGTCAATATTTCCATTTTATCCCCCAACTGTTTCTATGTGGTTACCAGCAGAGTGGTTTTTTTGTTTGTTTCTGTCTATCTTAAACTCTTGCATGCCACCTAAATTCATAATCATGTTGTTCATTAAACCAAAAGCACTCTGGTGGTGGTAGAAGAATTACATTCAATTTGGCAAAAATGCATAGAGTACTGACTGTGTAAGATGATGTTAGGGAATTATATAATGAAAGTAGTCTATTTGCTCAAGTGGCTCAAAATTGAACCACTCAAGTTTCAAGTTAGTCACACAAAAGCAGCTGGAGAACGTTTGGTCAGAATTTGTGGAATATATTGCATTAGAATGAAGACATTAGGTTTGTTTAAATTTTCATTTATTTATACCACTGTGTACATGTGTATGTTTATGCGTTAGTTGCTCAGTTGTGTCTGACTATTTGTGACCCCATGGAGTGTAGCCTGCCAGCATCCTCTGTCCATGGAGTTCTCAAGGCAAGAATACTGGAGTGGGCTGCCGTGCCCTCCTCCAGGGAATCTTCCTGACACAGGGACTGAACCTGCATTGCAAGCAGATTCTTTACTGTTTGAGCTATCAATAGGAGTACTTATTTAATTTTTTCATATTTAAATGTATTTTCAACTCTATTGCAAAATACATACCCAGAGCAATCCAGATTTGGGGCAATATAAAATTGTTACAACCTGAGCTTCCCCATGACTACTCTGGGATTTCAAATATTATGTCTTACCATCCTCAGAGAGTCAATGAAAGCATCAAGAAGCCAGGAACGAAGAGCCTTCAGAGCACCTTTCCTTAGCTCAACTGATTACT
Organism: Madoqua kirkii; assembly: GCA_006408675.1. Lineage (NCBI taxonomy): Eukaryota > Metazoa > Chordata > Mammalia > Artiodactyla > Bovidae > Madoqua > Madoqua kirkii. The sequence continues at coordinate 10,321 of SJYC01000113.1, forward strand.
AAAAGCAAGATATAATTTTTAGTAAAAGCAAAATGGTAAGATCTGAAAGGGCTAGTATTCTGAGTCTGCTTTTAACGTGCTACAGAGCACTTACACCTTATCCACTCAGTGGTGGGGCTTTTTGATGACTGTTTTCTCAGCAGTTTCCCCAGTGCTCACCAGGTAAAGAGTTCACCTGTGATGAAGGAGATTCAGGAGATGTGGTTTCTATCCCTGGGTTGGGACAATCCTTTGGAGAAGGACATGGCAACCCACTCTGGTATTCTTGTCTGCTGCTGCTGCTAAGTTGCCTCCGTCGTGTCCAACCCTGTGTGACCCCATAGATGGCAGCCCACCTGGGATTCTCCAGGCAAGAACACTGGAGTGGGTTGCCATTTCTTTCCCCAGAGCATGAAAGTGAAAAGTGAAAGTGAAGTCACTCAGTTGCAACCCCATGGACTGCAGCCCACGAGGCTCCTCCGTCCATGGGATTTTCCAGGCAAGAATACTGGAGTGGGGAGCCATTGCCTTCTCCGAGTATTCTTGCCTGGAGAATCTCAAAGAACAGAGGAGCCTAGTGGGCTACAGTCCACGGGGTGACAAAGAGTTGGACATGACTAAGCTTGTTTACTCAAGTTTTGATTATTTGGTTTTGGTGGGGGTTGTTGATTAGCTTTTATCCTTCGAACTTCCCAGAGCTCTATGGAGCCCTTAGATTTGAAGTAATTTTTGAGACAGGAAAGACTTGCTGATCTATTTAGCCCTAGTTTCTCACTCTCTAGGTAGGATTCTGAGACAAAGAGTGGTTAACTGCTCAAGGTCATTTTGTAATTGACCATGACTAGAACCTCTCTTTTCATATTTCTAGCTTAGTAACTGATTAGTCTACTAGGAGAAACAGTGAGAAACAATTCTAGTTACCATCAGCTCCCTGAGGTATGTGGTAGGTTAAAAGTGGTTTTTAATGGAGGATCAGCCTTCAATTAATTTCACATATGCTGCTCAGCTTCAATACTTCCCCCCTCCCCCAACACAAATGTTTCTTTTGAAGGCTTCTCTTTGTAGTTGTCTCTAAAACTAATTTTCCTTCAGTGCTCTTTATCACATGTTCAGTGGTCCTTTTACCTTTATCTTTTGTGTAAAACCATATCAAATGTACTTTTTTGCCCTAAAATATTAAGTATATCTCAGCCACAGAATATCTTTTATCTAGCTCAGCTGTGGTATCTTCAAAGTATTCCTGCAGATTAGTTATGCAAGCCTGGATCTACGTTGACTAGCCACCTTCAAGTGATGCTTTAGCATTTTGCATAAGATGATTGTTTGACAAACACCCTGGTGTCTTCATCATTTCAATTAGTACAGAAGAGTTGGAGAGAGAAGAAAATTTCACTGGAGATACTACTAGTTGTGAATCTTTGTACTGTTTTCAGATGTAAGAAGTCTTCTGTCTTCTGCTTAAGATTTATAATTATATGTATTCCGTTGCTTGGTTTTTCTCAGAAAACACATCAGTATCTCTAGTATTTCTGTATCCTAGAGTTGCTAATCCTTTTGTTTTGCTTTTGCATAAAGATGAGAATAGTAGGTACTTTTACAAGTTTGGGAGAAAAGACTGCTATTCTGATATTGGGGGGAAAAAAGGAGCATTGCTTTATCTTCTATGTGAGAAGGTAAATTGTGTTTGTACTGATTGTTACTCTTTGGCCTGTGAATTCTTTCCTCTCTATTTAATTTCTGGAAGACAGGCATTTGCTTGTAAGATACTTTATATTTCATTATGAAATAATAAGAGAGCTCAAGCAAGCTTGATTAAATTACAGCTATCCAAAGAAAGAGAATTTTTAGTTCCAAATTTAGTGTTGTACAATAAGGCCTGTCAATTAAGAGCAATAACACCACAGTTGGCGCAGACCCATGAGCATATTTAGCTGGCTTCTGGATGTATCCTTTGAAGTAAATTTTAACTTCATTTTATCATTTTATAAAAAAATAAAACTTTCATCAAGTAGTAATCCTGTTCTATGGTGACATGGAAATGTATGAGAAAGTTCATAAAACAGACATTTAGAGATATCTCTTTGGCTTCTTTCTGTAACAAAGTGGCTCCAAAATCAATTTATTCCTCTTTAACATAGTTCCAAAGAGGTAAAAGCAAAGACTATTTACCATATGCATGCTGCATCAAGAGAATTTTTTTACTATCATCAAATGAATCTATTCTTTAGGCATTTAAACTGGATTATAAAGAAAGGATCCCTTGTGTTTTCCTTTTCAGGTTCCAAATTTGTCATTTTTGTGTTTTAGTTAGAGCCATATTTTAGTTTTGCTGCATAAAAGTTAAGCACCATTAATAAATACTTTTCAGTGTTGATTGCAACTAAATAATAAAGTAGACAAAAAAGCTTTTGAGTTGTCTACAAACCAGCAAAGTGATAGAATACAAACAAAAAGGAAATTGGAATTGTCTTTGGAACTATGATTTTCTTAAAATATATTTCTGAATCTTGTTTAAGAGCTACCATGTTGGGCTACTTAGAGAAATGTATAAGCTATCTGGTCCATAGTAGCACCTCCATTTAGAAGCTGACATATGAAATATATCATTTCTCTTCTGTTCAGAATCAGCTAGTTTCCCAAGTCACTATGCTTAGAAATCGA
>SJYC01000115.1:0-12563 GCA_006408675.1 Madoqua kirkii
AGAATAAACATATGTTAATTTTATAATCAGAAAAATACTCTATTTTAAACATATTTTTATTTCTATCATTTACATCCCTTTATTTTTCTCATGTATTTTTCTCTCTTTATTTTTCTCTTGTAACTCTCTCTCTCTGTCTTATGTGTCTGATATTTTTAAATTTGACAATCTCATATTTTGTTGTCCTTCTCTACTTAGAAATTGTGAAAAAGAAAGTACTTAAACATATTAGCCTGAAATCATATAAAAGTTACTTCTATTTAGTTCAACTATCAAGTTTTCACAGTAAAAATTTAAGTGAAACTATTACTATCCACACTGGATCAAAACTTACAAAAAATAATATCTCTTCAAAGCTTAAAGATAAAAATTTATTTTTCCCTTGTTGTTATATATCTCTTGTTCCTTTGTTGCTCAGTTGTGTCTGACTCTTTGTGATCCCATTGACTACAGCATGCCAGACTACCCTGTCCTTCACTATCTCCTGGAGTTTGCTCAGATTCATGTCCACTGAGTCGGTGAGATTACTAATTTTGCAAATAATATTAACAGGGTATATAAACTATACAAGCATACAAAATCAGGTAAAACAAAACAGAATCTTAGGTCAGTCTATAAATTAATATTTTTGTATTCCCTCCTGTAGAGATGTAGAACAGTTAAAAGTTGTTGAAAAGTTATTAACCGTGAGGCACTATGTATGAATTATACAACTTACTTCTGTTAACTGCCTGAAGATACAGGTGTAGATTAATCATCATTTCATAGATAGGATGTATAGCTTCATGTGGTTGAATAACTGTCCAGGTTTCCTCAATCAGCAAGTTGCAGAGTTAAGGTCTGAGACCTACCAATCTGCTTTAATCATTTCCTAAGTGAATTTTAAGGAATGTTTGTATTATTTTTAAAAAATCAACCAGCTACTCAAGTGTTTGCAGTGATTTCAATTTTTTCCTTTTCTAGGTTTCACTTTATCCAGTACTCTTCTTATAGCCACTTTCATAGTTATTTAAGTAAAGTGTCACAGAGTAAAGGTAGTATTTAAAGCAAAGGATTGGCTTCTGTATATGGGAAAAACTTCTTAAGAGTTCTTCTTCTTCAGTGCTAGTTTTAGGGGGGTCAATGGCATTTAAAGTTTATAACTATGACCCATAATAAGATGTACATTTTATATCAGTACTCAGTATTTGCATATATACACGCTCCAACACAAACACAAATAGTCCATGCTATCCATCAGTTCAGTTCAGTTCAGTTGCTCAGTTGTGTCCGACTCTGTGATCCCATGGACTGTAGCATGCCAGGCTTCCCTGTCCATCACCATCCCCTAGAACTTGCTCAACTCATTTCTATCAAGTCAGTGATGCCATCCACCCATCTCATCCTCTGTTGTCCCCTTCTCCTCCTGCCTTCAATCTTTCTTGGCATCAGGGTCTTTTCAAATGAGTCAGTTATTTGCATCAGATGGTCAAAGTATTGAGTCTTCAACTTCAGCATCAGTCCTTCCAATGAATATTTAGGACTGATTTCCTTTAGGATTGACTGGTTGTATCTCCTTGCTGTCCAAGGGACTCTCAAGTTCTTCTCTCCAACACTACAGTTCAAAAGCATCAATTCTTTGGCACTCACCTTTCTTTATGGTCCAACTCTCATATCCATACATGACTATCGGAAAAACCATAACTTTGGTTCAGTTATTCAGTAAAGTAATATCTCTGCTTTTTAATATGCTATCTATGTTTGTCATAGCTGTTCTTCCAAGGAGCAAGTATCATAATTTCATAAAGGTGCAAGAATATTAATAAAGAGAAAAATGCTCAGAACCAAACACAATTACTTTTTTTTTTTTGGCATATGTGCTTTTCGTTGTGGAATAAGAGTCTGCAAACAAGTTTTGTTCAGGGTGATGTTTTACAACATTTTTAAGAGAACTTTTAGCACAAATTCTATTAAAGTATCTCAAAACACGTTATTAAGTATTTCCTTCCATCAAAAGCATGTCCAAATCGCTCGAAACAGAAGATAACAAAACAAGTTTGATTAAGCATAAATGACCAGCAAAAGTCGTGATAAGCCCTCCAACTGCCACCCCTCCCCATTCTCTAGTCCAGGAATAATTTTCAGCTTTTTTGAGAAGATATTGAAGATATTCTCCCATATTATGTGTCTTCTAGATTTTAATTCATCTTCCTCTATTATGTAAACAATGGTTCTGCAATGGAATGTATACATACACACAACAAATACACTGTAACATGCAGCTGAAATCAGAGAACACGTTCTATTTGAGGCAAAGGAACTGACATTTTGCTCATTTTCAGAAACAGATTATAAATGCTTGTTAGGAAAAGAACAAGCAGATATGTAAGACCTTGAAACACTATTTTTTGCTTAATTCCCTAGAATGATGTTTAATATTTACAAAAAATGTATAATGAAGAGGAAAAGAATTCCATCCCAAGCAAATTATTAAAGCTTGTAGAAAAATATGTGACAAAAATATAACATGAAACAAAAGACCTTTATTTTTCTTCAAATATCAAGTGATGCAAATGCTAGGGTGGAGAAACACAATGAATTATAGGGAATTTGGGGATTTTGCAGGGAGGAAGGAAGGAAACACAATTGATAGATGGCATCATTTTCTCTGCTCCATTTCATGCTGAGAAACAGGCAAATCTCCAGCATTTCAGAGGCTTGCTCAGAAGAGAAACGGAGACTATGATAACCTCTTCATAAGACTATGATGATAGTCAAAAATAATTTAGTGACATGTTTTTTAGGCAATTAACAAATTTTAGATCACCAACCCTTTCCTAATTTCTCTCCATATAAGAAGGAAATGGTTACTTCCTTGGGAACTGGAGAGAAAATTTTCCCTATGTTATAAGGTAGAGGAAAAAGATGATTTCTTTTGGTTTCTGTGGTATCTGAAAAGTAATACGAAAATTTTTTTCAATATTGATTTCTTCGGGGGGATTTGTGGGAGTGACTCCCAGAAGACTCAGGGAATGACTTTGTGGAAACTAGGATTCCCTGAAGCATCCTAAGTTTAGAAAATAACCACATACTTCTGTTGAAGGTCAAGAAGCAGTAGAATGCAAAGCTGTGTTGACTGAGTTTTTTCCTCAGAGATGGGAATCTTGAACAAAGGCTTGATTTCTTATTTTGGTTAGAGAATTATAATGAAACTCAACTATAATCTAAAACAAAGATGTGTGTGTGCATTTGGGGGAGTGTAATATCACCATCAAATTCAGATATTGTCACCAAATTCAGACTTAACTTGAAGAAAGTATGGAAAACCACTAGACCATTCAGGTACGACATAAATCAAATGCCTTATGGTTACACAGTGGATATGATAAATAGATTCAAGAGGTTAGATCTGATAGACAGAGTGCTTGAAGAACTATGGACAGAGGTTGTATAGGAGGTGGTAATCAAAACCATCCTCAAGGAAAACAAATGCAAAAAAGACAAAATGGTTGTCTGAGGAGGCCTTACAAATAGCTGAGAAAAGAAGAGAAGCCAAAGGCAAAGCTTAAAAGGAAAGATACATCCATCTGAATGTAGAGTTCCAAAGAATAGCAAAGAGAGATAAGAAAGCCTTCCTCAGTGATCAATGCAAAGATATAGAGGAAGCAATAGAATGGGAAAGACTAGAGATCTCTTCAAGAAAATTAGATACCAAGGGAACATTTCATGCAAAGATGGGCACAAGAAAGGAGGGACTAACAGAAGCAGAAGATATTAAGAAGAAGTGACAAGAATATACAGAACTATACAAAAAAGATCTTAATGAGTCAAAACCACAATGGTGTGGTCACTCACCTAGAGCCAGACATCCTGGAATGTAAAGTCAACTGGGCTTTAGGAAGCATCACTACAAAAAAAAGCTAGTGGAGGTAATGGTATTCCAGTTGAGCTATTTCTAATCCTAAAAGATGATACCATGAAATGCTGCACTCAATATGCCAGCAAATTTGGGAAACTCAGCAGTGGCCATGGGATTGGAAAGGTCAGCTTTCATGCCAATCCCAAAGAAAGGCAATACCAAAGAATGTTCAAACTACCACACAATTGCACTTATCTCACATGCTAGCAAAGTAATGATCAAAATTCTCCAAGCTAGGCTTCAACATTATGTGAACCAAGAAATTCCAGAAGTCCAAACTGGATTTAGAAATGGCAGAGGAACCAAAAATTAAACTGTCAACATCCGCTGGATCATAGAAAAAGTGAGAGAATTCCAGAAAAATATCTACTTCTGCTTTATTGACTACTCCAAAGCCTTTGACTGCGTGGATCATAACAAACTGTGGGAAATTCTTAAAGAAATGGGGACCACCTAATCTGCCTCCTGAGAAAGCTGTATGCAGGTCAAGAAGCAACTGTTAAAACTGGACATGGAACAACAGACTGGTTCCAAATTGGGAAAGGAGTACTTCAAGGCCACTTCAAATATAAATAGGGAAGAAGAAGGAAAGGAAAAAAAGTGGAAAATGAGGAAAGTGAATTCACCTTTTTTCTGTTATTGTTCATTTATCTTTTTTATATTCCACGTGCATGTGATAATATAGAATATGTCTTTCTCTGCCTGACTGATTTCAGTAAACATCATACCCTATAGGTTCATCCATGTTGTTGAAAATGGCACAATTTAATCCTTTTTTATCCTTGAAACCATTTATTGGTTTAGGGATTCTTAGATTGCTTCCATATTTGGCTATTGTAAATAGTGTAACTGTGAACATTGGGTGCATGAATCTTTTATTTTTTAAGCCACAGTGTTATCTGTACAATTCTGGATAGCTGAATTTTGGGAAATAGTCATTTATAGTATGTTATCTTCATTTTTTGGTCATTTGGCTTCATACAGATTGCTTGTTGGTAACTGAAGGAATATAAAATTTAAACTGGAAAAGGAGCAAAATATAGAGCTTGTAGTGACATTTTTGAATAGAAGGAAACTAGGGACTCATGGAAAGAAATGTTAGCAACTCATATTTATGGAAGATTTCATGTAAGGTCTTCCCTGGTGGCTCAGACAGTAAAAAATCTGCCTGCAATGCGGGAGGAAAGTGAAAGTCAAGTAGCTAAATTGTTTCCAACTGTTTGCACCCGCATGGACTGTAGCCTACCAGGCTTCTCTGCCCATGGGATTTTCCAGGCAAGAGTACTGGAGTGGACTGCCATTTCCTTCTCCAGCGTATCTTCCCAACCCAGGGATGGAACCCCTGTCTCCCACATTGTAGGCAGATGGTTTACCCTCTGAACTACCAAGGAAGCCCCACATTGTGGGAAACCTGGGATCAGTTCCTGGGTTGGGAAGATCCCCTGCAGAAGGGAATAGTTACCCACTCCAGTATTCTAACTCCCTGTACAGTCCATGGGGTCGCAAAGAGTTGGACATGACTGAGAGACTTTCACTTTTACTTTTCATGTAAGTTAGGCACTGGGCTTTGTATTAATGTCTGTCATTTCATATAATTCTCAGATCAACACAGTGAAGTTGGTACTATTAACTTCCCAACCCAGGGATGGAACTCCTGTCTCCCACATTGTAGGCAGATGGTTTACCCTCTGAGCTACCAAGGAAGCCCCACATTGTGGGAAACCTGGGATCAGTTCCTGGGTTGGGAAGATCCCCTGCAGAAGGGAATAGTTACCCACTCCAGTATTCTAACTCCCTGTACAGTCCATGGGGTCGCAAAGAGTTGGACATGACTGAGCGACTTTCACTTTTACTTTTCATGTAAGTTAGGCACTGGGCTTTGTATTAATGTCTGTCATTTCATATAATTCTCAGATCAACACAGTGAAGTTGGTACTATTATCGACTCATTTTTACAAGCAAGGAAAACCACTCTGATGTACTGATTCCCTGAATAGAGTCAGGGTAAAAAAAGATTATATTTTGAGGAACTTCTAAATCAGTGAGTCCAGAAGTAGCTGGAGAGTAACACATGTAAAGGTTGCATTATCAAGGGAGAAAAAAAGACAAAGTTCCAAGGACTCCTCTGACATTGCACAAGAGACAGCTTTAGGATGAGTCCGAAAGATAAAGATAATACCTGTTTTATCCTTATACTAAGTTTGAAAACTTGCTCCTGGTGGCTCAGCAGTAAAGAATCTGCCTGCAATTCAGGAGACACCAGAGATGTAGGTTTGATCCCTGGGTCAGGAAGATCCCCTAGAGGAGGAAATGGCAACCCAATCCAGTATTCTTGCCTGAAGAATGCCATGGACAGAGGAGCCTGGTGGGTTAAGTTCACAGGGTTGCGCAGAGTCAGACACGACTGAACAACTAAACAAAAACAACAGCAATTCAAATTGTGTAGAGGAAAAAAATGAGTGCATTACCTGAATGGTTTCTGTATCCTTTAAGGAGGAATATGTAAAGGCAAGTTGAATAATAAAAATATTAGCAATAATAAAAGTGTTTGAAAGTTTCATTCATGCTCATTACTTGCAGTGAATCTACCAAGACACCTCCATTTCTGACTTTTGAGAGGCATTTTCAGAAAAGAATAGAAGTCTGTTTTCCAGGAAATTCATTTCATAAAATTAAGCCCTTGTCTAACATAATTTTTGCAAATATATCTCCCAAGTTTTCAAATAAAAATGTTTTATTTATAGTATCTGTTTTGTTACCCTAAATTTTTGATACTTATGTAGCTATGTCAGTTACTTTTAAAATATATTAATTTAAATTTGTCTCAAGTAATCCTTTACAATTATTGAAAGAAAAAGTAGTTTCTAAAAAGAGAAATTATTACCTCTCAGGCTAAATAATAACCTGAAACTTTATAAAATGTGTTTTATGAATTATTATTTAGGTTAATTAGATCTAAATTCCTTGCTCAGTTATTTAATATTATTATGGATGGTTGTTCTTTACTCTTTTAGTCATCAATTTATATTTTGCATTGTCTGCCTGATCATGCTTCAATAAGCCCTATGAGAAAATTAAAGAATGCAGAAATGGCATTGTCTCTGCTCCGTGGAATTTATTTAAATCAAATAAGTATGTTTATAATAGCAAATGACAAGAGTTCAAGGTGTAGTTTGAAATTATGAACACATTTATAGAGACCATATTCAGTCTCCTAGCTGGAAGCAGGGGCAGAGAATATTTTGCTTTCAAATGCCTCAAAGTCTGATAAGTCACTCATATAATTGATAATTTTCAATGTCTCCTATCCCCAGCAGAGCATAAGGGGTGGCATAAATATGTTTCTGTTTCGCTAAGTAACCATTTTCCAAGTTTCAGAACCTTAGCAGCCTTTGCTCTGAAAGTCTCTATCCCAACAATATACTACTTCTCCTTTCCTTAAGTTAGCAATCAATTCAGCTTTGTAGTTTTTTGTTTAAGGTATTGAAGATGATTTTCATTTTTTTAAGCAGCTGAATACCCTGGAAGTTAACAACTTGTGTAACAATTTTGGAAAGAATATGTGTAGTCATATTCTTTGCCTTGATAGTTTAATTTCTAGGAATTTGCCCAAATAGACACTCCGCATAATCTTTTACAGTTTTGCATTTAATCCTTTTAACAATTCTAGAATACAAACCCTATTTTTATTTCCATTTTTTCACTTGATGAAAGGAAGGCTAGGAAGATTTAGAACCATTTCCTTAGCCACATATCTAGTATACTCTGAATATTTAGAGACTTGCTCTTAAGCCAGAATTCTACTTCCTCTGTTAGAGAAAAAGATTCAAAATGAAGACAAAAATGTTTGATAAATATAGGTACTTGAAGTAACACCACCAACACCCAAATATATAAAAAAAGAGCTAAGTAAATACTCATTATTAAGACATATAAAATAATGAATATGTTAAAATGTTTATGATCTGGTATTGAAACAAAATCAAAGCACAATGATAATTATATTACATAAAGTTGTAATACATATGGATTAGAAATGAAACAGACAAAAGGCTATGTAAATTTCTGGGGTAGTTGGATTCTGAGTATTATACATCTTTTTGAGCTTTTAAATATTGCTTTAATGTTTGTATAATAACAAAATTAAGGGCTTCCCTGGTGGCTCAGTGGTAAAGAATTTGCCGGCCAATGCAGGAGACACAGGTTTGATCCTTGGGTCAGGAAGATCCTCTGGAGAAGAAAATGGCAACCCACTCTAGTATTCATGCCTGGGAAATCCCATGGACAGAGGAGCCTGGTGGGCTACAGTTCATGGGGTCAGAAAGAGTCAGACATGACTTGGTGACTAAACAACAACAAATGTAACATAGATATAGATAGCAATCTCTGCATTTGAGGTTTCTAATCAATTATTCCATGCTCTATAAAAAATTTCACTGTACCAAAGATTTCTGAGAATTCTAAGGATTATATAAACTTCTGATTATTTGGTGTTCTGAATTTCTACACTGGAGCTTTTCCAATTCTACCATAAACGTTCCTTTCTCTCTGACTGCTTTGACCTGTATATGGGACTCATCTCTTCATTTCCCCCTAAACTTTCAAACAAGATATAGTTGACAGATAGTTCTGAAATTTTAGACGGAGTGGTATTTTATCATAGCAGTATAAACAAGTTAATGTTGAATTAAACTACTTTCCTAAAATTCTAGCTGTCAAGCACATTGCTTATTTTCCTTGAGCTTCCTTGAAGACTTACTTATAAGTGCTCCTCATTTTATCATGTAAGATGATTTTCCATCTTCAACCTCATCTCTGGGCATAATGAATATATGAGACTATGCACCCATAAAACCAAAGAGACATATTCCCTTAGCAGCATAGAGATTCACTGTGAGATAGATTATGACATTCCAAACATAAAAAAAGGAGAAATCATTATATTTGTTTCAGGGGGCTTGCTGCTAAGTCACTTCAATCGTGTCCGACTCTGTGCAACCCCATAGATGGCAGCCCACCAGGCTCCCCCATCCCTGGGATTCTCCAGGCAAGAACACTGGAGTGAGTTGCCATTTCCTTCTCCAATGCAGGAAAGTGAAAAGTGAAAGTTAAGTCACTCAGTCGTGTTCAACTCTTAGCAACCCCATGGACTGCAGCCTACCAGGCTCCTCTGCCCATAGGACTTTCCAGGCAAGAGTACTGGAGTGGACTCCCATTGCCTTCTCCTTTAGGGGCTTAAATGACATTAACTTAAAGTCTCAAATTTTAAATTAATATCCTACTGTGCTTTGATTACAAATGTGTTCAATGGCATTTTATCTAGAAATTCAAAGCTTCAAATATTTTTAAGTATCTGTTATTCAATGGAAAGTATAATAGGAAGGCTTAGTACAAAAGAGACAGATCTTACAAAAAGGAATCCTTCTGAATAACTTCTTAAACAACAACAACAACAAAAATAAAATAAGGCTTTTACTATGGTTGAAGGGATTTCGATTAGAAGAAAGAAAATAGTGACAGTTGTTAGCATTCAAATATGGCAGACAGATAGATTTTGGAATCTTCTTTCAATGTATTTTTATTCATTGTAACAGATATCAAATGACAGTTAAGCATAGGATGAACTAGATTGAGTTTTGCATTTGTCCTTTCTACCTACCATACTATTATTTGAGGGTATAAAACATGTTTTCTATTGGTGTATCTTCCTTTATTGCTTATCATCCTCTCATATTCAAGAAACTTTTCAAATAGTCTAATAAAGTATTTTCAAAGTACCTAATAAAATAAGTTCCCTTAGAAGTCTGCATTGTGATCACAAAGCAATAGGGAGAGTCTGATTTATTGATAAGTGAGAGTATGCTATAAATTTTCTTCATTTTAAAACTGCCTATAGATGATGAGATCATCCTACTTAGAGAAATTGCAGCAGACAGGGATAATGATGCAAGTACTAAAGAAAAGGATCACAATGTCTAAGGGTATATGCTTTGCTTTATAAAGTAAATGTATTTCTTCTTAAATACTGTGTGGAAATTTAATGAAACTGTACCAGAGAAGATTGTTAGCTAAGAAAAGACATGATAAATGTCTTTGTGAGATAATCATTTTATAATTAAAAAAATCCATTATTCAGTTTATGCATTTTGTGAAGCTCTTTGATTCTCATCTTAGATTTCCTTGATGTGAAAGCACATTGTATCTAATATAACATAAGTAATGTAGCAAGAATTATTTCCAATCTAGTAGCTTAGGTCAGATTTTGAAGTTCAACAGAAAAAATATTTCATGTGAGATTTTTGGCTTTGCGTCAGTGCTAAGTCACTTCAGTTGTGTCCAGCTGTTTGCAACCCTATGGACTGTAGCCTGTCAGGATCCTCTGTCCATGTGATTTTCTAGGCAAGAATATTGGAGTGAGCTGCCATGACCTTCTCCAGGGAATCTTCTTGTCCCAGGGATCGAATCCACATTTCTGACATCTCCTACATTCGCAGGTGAGTTCTTTACCACTAGTACCTCTGGTTAATATTTTCTTAATGAAATAAAATTCATTATAATGTCACTTATAGAAAAGATCTCAGTCATCTCTGGAATTTAAAAAGCAAAAACATACTCTGACCAATAGGAATATTTCCATACAATGTGGACTTTACAAAGTGGTACAAAATCCAAAGGATTAATTTAAAGAAGGGGTGATTGTAGATATTCAGTCCTTACAAGCTGTCCTCCTCTAGGCAAATCACTTATCTTCTCAGAGAGCTCTTTCTTCCCTTATTTAGAAGGAGTACAGAATTTCCTACTTAGAATATTTCCATACAATGTGGACTTTACAAAGTGGTACAAAATCCAAAGGATTAATTTAAAGAAGGGGTGATTGTAGATATTCAGTCCTTACAAGCTGTCCTCCTCTAGGCAAATCACTTATCTTCTCAGAGAGCTCTTTCTTCCCTTATTTAGAAGGAGTACAGAATTTCCTACTTTACAAGCTTACTGCAAAGGTGATGTGTATAAAGAAAACTTTATAAAACTTTTAAAAAATTATAAGAAAATTTGGGCCTCATAATATTATTATTGTGTCACATAAAGTACATAAGTCCTTAATTATCCTAATTTTAAAATGGCATTAGTGTTATTTTGGCCACTTACTGGTTTATTTGGCATCTGAACACCTGACCATTTATGTAATTAAAACTAATGTCTATATGACTAGCAAGATAGTATTGCCAACAATATAGAACCAAATGGCCATAAAAGAATTAAAGCTTTGAATGATTTTAAAATTAAATTAAAATTTTGAGTTATAACTTTGAATGGTTCGAATGGTGTGAATTGTTAAAAATGCAAATATATGTAAAGAGTTCTTAAAATTCTTAAATTTTAAATCATGATTGAACATGTTATGGCAAATAGAGAACAGAAGTTCTTAATAACTTCGAGTAAATGGAGAAAAATGGCAAAATATAATTACATTGAGGTAGAAAGGAAGAGATTACACATAAGAAGACACTTCCTAAAGTAGGAAGTAATCAATCCTCCTGTCTCTCTAAATGGCAAACACTCGTCTGTTTCATGTCTTTATCTTTTCTGGAATTTCATACATATGGAATCATATAACATTCAGTCATTTTTGTCACCCTTCTCTCACTTACACAATACATTAAAGATTCATCCATGATAGTGCATGAATCAATCATTCTTTCCTTTTCATCACTTTACCAACAAAGGTTCATATAGTCAAAGCTATGGTTTTTTTCAGTAGTTGTGTACAGATGTGAGAGCTGGATCATAAAGAAGGCCGAGTGCCAAAGACTGATGCCTTTGAATCATGGTGCTAGAGAAGACTTCTGAAACTCCCTTGGACTACAAGGAGATCAAACCAGTCAATTCTAAAGGAAATCAATCCTGAATATTCATTGGAAGGACTGATCTTGAATTTTCATTGGAAGGACTAATGCTGAAACTAAAGCTCCAATACTTTGGCCACCTTATGCAAAGATCTGACTCATTGGAAAAGACCCTGATGCTGGGAAAGAATGAAGGCAAAAGGAGAAGAGGTAGGCAGAAGATGACATGGCTGGATAGCATCACCAACTCAATGGACATGAATTTGAGCAAACTCCAAGAGAGAATGAAGGAAAGGAAAGCCTGGTGTGCTACAGTCCATGGAGTTGCAGAGTCAGACACAGCTTAGTGACTGAACAACAAGTATTCTACTTATAGGTGTACTACAGTCGGGCAGCTGCAACCTAGCCCACTAAGCATGGCTGAGAGGAGTTACCTCACGTCTGAGGTCAGGGGGAGCAGCCGAGAGTGCCAGGCTGCGATGGCACAGGAACGGCCGAGAGGAGCTACCCAAGTCCGAGGTCAGGGTCGGCGGCCGAGAGGAGCTATCCAGCGTCCAACGTCACTGGCGGCCAGGAGTAGACACTCCGTGTCTGAGGTCAAGGGAGGCCGAAAGAAGCCACCTCACGCCCGAAGCCAGGGGCAGTGGCCCTGAGCAGCCACCCCGTGCACAAGACCAGGGGTGGCAACCAGGAGGAGCAACCTGAGAAGCGGTGACTTCAGGGGTGAGGAGGGCCTAGAGGAACCATCTCACATTGAAGGTCAGGAAGGGCGGCGGTAAGGAGATCCCCATTGTCCAAGGTAAGGAGCAGAGGCTGTGCTT
>SJYC01000120.1:0-98751 GCA_006408675.1 Madoqua kirkii
ACTAAAATAAAGCTTCAGTATTATTAAATCAATATGAGATAAAATAGAGACCCAGAAAAAAAGATCAAAAAGAATAAATAAAGATAAATTTCACATTGAGAAAAGGAAAAATCAACAATAATATACAACAGTCATGAATATTATATATCTAGCAACATAGCTTTAAATTGTATAAATAAAAAACAGAAGTACAAAGGAAAAATGATCAATCAGCAATCACAGTGGGAGACAATTCCCGAGAAAATAACAGAACAATTGACAAAAACAAGAAAGGAGCTAGAGTTGTAAATAACATTATTAACATGTTTAATATTTAACTTTACATCTAAAAAACAATAAACTGTCTTGTCAAACACATATAGCACAGAAAATTAACTCTGTATTATTAGTCTATAAAGAAGATCTCAAGTAATTGCAGAAAGCTGAAAACAGACTGTATTTCCTGAGCACAAAACAATAAAGTGAGAAACTATTAAGAATAGAAAAAAAAAAGCATAGCTATCCACTGTAACTTACAAACTATTCTTCAAAGTCTATTTTTAAAAATGGCAAAAATCTGACATTTTAATGGCATTACAGAGTTGACTTCACTGGGCTGGTACACTGTGAAACCAACCGGGTTGAAAACTTGTTGGCTATAGCTGTGGTTTCAAGGAGTATTACCAAACTTAAATCTTCCTCTGGCTGTACACATTTATTCCAATAAGGCTAAGCTGTGGGAAATGTCAGAGAACAGAACACTGAGAACTTGGCGCAGCTGTAGACAAACACATGTTGAAATTAAATTGTCAGAATAATGAAAGTGGTTTAGAGAATGGTTATAGAGACATAAATATGCTTCTATTTACATTTGGAGGAATAAAAAATTAAAATATTAGCTTTTTTCTTTCTGTGCCCCTCCCAAAGATAAAGAGAAGCACATACCCATCTTAGGAAATAACCTGAATGAAAGAAAAGTCTCTAGGTAGATAATGACAACTTACTATATATTTTCCCTGATAAATGACACTACCATGGAACTGGAATATTCTTCAGAAATGCTATAACAGGAACTCAGCAAAACAGTTCAGCATTGTTTAATGAGAAAGCTGTAGATGAAGAGCAGACCTGGACATCTGAGCAAAAATTCCCCGGTGGTTAGCACATCTTTTGGAATCTTGTATCTGAAGGAATCCTTGAAGATAATTTTTCAGCATCATTGCCATCATGATCAATTTCACAATGAGATAACCAGAATTTGGGTTTTTTCTTTTCCAGACATTAAGAGTATTCCTTCTACTTTTCCTATTTCTGCTTAATATGTCCTTCAATTTTTTTAATTCTGAACCATAACAGCTTAATGAGTCAAGAGATTTGTTAATTAAAATACTTTTAAGTTTTACTGCTTAGTGGTATAAACCTTAAAAGTAAATCAGGAAATAGTGTCACTGTCTCCCAGACAATGTGTACTCTATAAACCTTGGAAATCAAGACGACTGTATAATTGGCACCTTTCCCGAGTTCAGCCAGTCAGGCCAATTAGGGGGATTCACCAGTGTTCAAGCAGAAAAGAACCTCATGACGTGAAAATGCATATGGCAAGCTAGAGCAAAGAAAGCCGCCTTTTTGCTTAATCTGATACAGTCCCAGGACTGGGACGTGACACTTGTGATCTTACTTATTACCAAGTAAGGATCTTATTTACTGATTACAAAGAATGATAAAGAAGACAGAAATATCTTTTAACTGCAGAAAAAATTTCAGCTCTTCAAGGAAAGAGATAGTAATGTAATAGCTGTGAATGGACACATATAAGGTTTTGTTGTTGTTAGTTTCTTTTCATTCCCTTCTCCCAGAGGCAACTCTGCTACATCAGAATGAATGGAGATACACTTAGGAGAAGGTGAATTTCAACCTTCCATATATTTTAGCCTTGCAATAATAGTAGTTGTAAGAAATTAGCTTCTGTTATTTTATCATCTGCTGTTTTCCTATTAGACATAAGAGGTTCATATAAGTCAGTTCAGTTCAGTTCGGTTGCTTTGTCATGTCCGACTCTTGGCAACCCCATGGACTGCAGCATGCCAGGCATCCCTGTCCATCACCAACTCCTGGAGTTTACTCAAACTCATGTCCATTGAGTTGGTGATGTCATCCAACCTTCTCATCCTCTGTTGTACCCTTCTCCCGCTTTCAACCTTTCCCAGCATCAGGGTCTTTTCCAATGAGTCAGTTCTTTGTATCAGGTGGGCAAAGTATTGAAGTTTCAGCTTCAGCATCAGTCCTTCCAATGAATATTCAGGACTGATTTCTTTTAATATGGACTAGTTAGATCTCCTTGCAGTTTAAGGGACTCTCAAGAATCTTCTCCAACACCATAGTTCAAAAGCATCAATTCTTCGGTGCTCAGCTTTCTTTATACTCCAACTCTCACATTCATACATGACCAATGGAAAAGCCATAGACTTGACAGACCTTTGTGAGCAAAGTAATGTTTCTGCTTTTGAATATGTTGCCTAGGTTGGTCATAACTTTTCTTCCAAGGAGTAAGCATCTTTTAATTATATGGCTGCAGTCACCATTGAAAGTGATTTTGGAGCACCGCCACCCCCCAGCCAAAATTAAGTCTGTCAATGTTTCCACATCTATTTACCATGAAGTGATAGGACCAGATGCCATGGTCTTCATTTTCTGAATGTTGAGCTTTAAGCCAACCTTTTCACTCTCCTCTTTCACTTTCCTCAAGAGGCTCTTTAGTTCTTCTTCAGTTTCTGCCATAAGGGTGGTGTCTGTATGTCTGAGGTTATTGATATTTCTGCCAGCAATCTTGATTCCAGCTTGTGCTTCCTCCAGCCCAGTGTTTCTCATGATGTACTCTGAATATATGTTAAATAAGCAGGGTGACAATATACAGCCTTGACATTCCCTTTTCCCAATTTGGAACCAGTCTGTTGTTTCATGTCCAGTTCTAACTGTTGCCTCCTGATGTGCATACAGATTTCTCAGGAGGCAGGTCAGGTGGTCTGGTATTCCTATCTCTTCAAGAATTTTCCACAGTTTGTTGTGATCCACACAGTCAAAGGCTTTGGCATAGTCAATAAAGCAGAAACAGATGTTTTTCTGGAACTCTCTTGCTTTTTCCATGATCCAGTGGATGTTGGCAATTTGACCTCTGGTTCCTCTGCCTTTTCTAAATCCAGCTTGAACATCTGGAAGTTCATGGTTCATGTATTGCTGAAGCCTGGCTTGGAGAATTTAGAGCATTACTTTACTAGCATGTGAGATGAGTGCAATTGTGCAAAGCAGAAACAGATGTTTTTCTGGAACTCTCTTGCTTTTTCCATGATCCAGTGGATGTTGGCAATTTGACCTCTGGTTCCTCTGCCTTTTCTAAATCCAGCTTGAACATCTGGAAGTTCATGGTTCATGTATTGCTGAAGCCTGGCTTGGAAAATTTTGAGCATTACTTTACTACTGTGTGAGTTGAGTACAATTGTGTGGTAGTTTGAGGATTCTTTGGCATTGCCTTTCTTTGGGATTGGAATCAAAACTGACCTTTTCCAGCCCTGTGGCCATTCCCAAGTTTTCCAAGTTTGCTGACATACTAAGTGCAATCCTTTCACAGCATCATCTTTCAGGATTTGAAATAGCTCAACTGGATTCCTTCACCTCCACTTGCTTTGTTTGTAGTGATGCTTCCTAAGGCTCACTTGACTTTGCATTCCAAGATGTCTGGCTCTAGGTGAGTGATCACACCATTCTGATTATCTGGGTCCTGAAGATCTTTTTTTGTATAGTTCTTCTGTGTATTCTTTCCACCTCTTCTTAATATCTTCTGCTTCTGTTAGGTCCATATCATTTCTGTCCTTTATTGAGCCCATCTTTGCATGAGATGTTTCCTTGATATCTCTAATTTTCTTGAAGAGATCTCTAGTCTTTCCCATTCTATTGTTTTCCTCTATTTCTTTGCATTGATCACTGAGGAAGGCTTTCTTACTTCTCCTTGCTGTTCTTTGGAACTCTGCATTCAAATGGGTATATCTTTCCTTTTCTCCTTTTCCTTTCACTTCTCTTCTTTTTACAGCTATTTGTAAGGCCTCCTGAGACAACCATTTTGACTTTTTGCATTTCTTTTACTTGGGGATTGTCTTAATCCTTGCCTCCTGTACAATATCTCAAACTTCCATCTATAGTTCTTCAAACACTGTATGAGTTTGAATCCCTTGAATCTATTTGTCACTTCCAGTGTATAATGGTAAGAGTTTTGATTTAGGTCATACCTGAATGGTCTATTGGTTTCCCCTACTTTCTTCAATTTAAATCTGAATTTGGCAATAAGGAGTTTATGATCTGAGTCATAGTCAGCTCCTGGTCTTTTTTTTTTTTTTTTTGCTGACTGTATAGAGCTTCTCTATCTTGGGCTGCAAAGAATATAATCAATCTGATTTTTGACCACCTGGTGATGTCCATATATAGAGTTTTCTCTTGCATTGTTGGAAGAGGGTATTTGCTATGATGAGTGCATTCTCTTGGCAATACTCTATTAACCTTTGCTCTGCTTCATTCTATACTCTGAGGCTAAATTTGCCTGTTGTTCTAAGCATTTCTTGACCTTCTACTTTTGCATTCCAGTCCCCTATAATGAAAAGGATGTCTTCTTTGGGTGTTATTTCTAGAATGTCTTGTAGGTCTTCATAGAACTGTTCAACTTCAGCTTCTTCAGCATTTCTGATCAGGGCATAGACTTGGATTACTGTGATATTGAATGGTTTGCCTTGGAAATGAACAGAGATCCTTCTGTCATTTCTGAGATTGCAGCCACATACTGCATCCAGTACTTCATATAAGTACGCACAGTCTAACATTAAGTTAGTGACTCTTGCTGGGGATAATGTACAAAACCTGCATCTATTTCTTTAGTTACTTATTCGATCTCATCTTCTACTGCTCTGCTCTTTGCTCACCATGCTCTAACCAAATAAGCCTGCCTGGTGTGTCTCTGAGTCTTTGTGCTTGTTGTGTTGAACACCCTTTCCCTAGATACTTACACAGCTCTTTCTCACAGTACTTTCTCCTTTAGCTCAGATCTCATCAGCAAGGTCTGCTTTTGCATCCTTTATATAGTAGCATACTTAATTCTCATAACCTCTGCCCCCTTGCAAATTCTATTTTACATAACCTATTAGCGTTTTTCATAGTACTATTGCCAAAGCATATATTTATTTTTGCTTATTATCTGTCTCCCTTTACTAGAATGAAACTTTGTTGGGCAATGGATTTGCTTAGTTCTCACAGTTGACCCTTAGTAAACATTTGCTGAATGATTGGTTAAATGATTGAACAGGTGAATTAGTGCACATAGAGAGGATTTCAAAATGGCTTCCTCCTTTACTTCGGGCTGAGATAGGACTCACTAACATTTCCAGGACAGAATGCAAATTCTTTCATACTCAGCATCTCTTTCTATTATTTGTTTTTACATCTGTCTTTTTCTATTACATTTTAGAGTCTTTGGGAGTTGGTGACTTTGTTCTGTATATTTCCATGTAATTTCCTTCCATCCTCCACTCATTCTCTCAGTGCTAGGTAGCACGTAGTGGACGCACATATTTCCATTAAACAGAACAAACTGACACAATCCAGAATAGCTTCTTTTGTTATTTAAACTAGTCAAGGGGTGTCACAGGACTGTGTCATTAAATTTGAGATGGTTATGCTATTTATATACAGGACTTTCCAGATTGCGCTAGTGCTGAAAGAAAGTGCCTGCCAATGCAGGAGACGCCAGAGTTATAGATTTGATCCCTGGGTCGGGAAAGTCCCCTGGAGTAGGAAATGGCAACCCCCCTCCAATATTCTTGCCTGGAGAATTCCGCAGACAGAGGAACCTGAAAGACTATAGTTCATGGGATAGCAAAGAGTTGGAAATGACTAAGCATGCTCCCAACCACACCATCATGCTATATATGCACCATACATACTTTCAAGGATTAAAAAAAATATAAGTGGAGTACTTCAGGGTGTTTCTCTTGCTCACAGTAATACCTAAATACACTACATTTCCAACACCTGCTCCTTAGCCTGAGGCACTGTAAAGCTAGAGTGTCTGAGTCTCCTGCAGAAGATAAATTTCTGAATTATATCAGCATTGAAAAGTTGGTGGGATCTGTGTTTAGCTTTCTTTAAAAAGCAATTCTGAGAGGCAACATATCTTCAATGAGCCATTATGAACCACCCTTTCTAAAGTGAGATTCTCTGAAGAAGTGTTTAAATGTTAGCCTTATATTTGTAAATGTATGCACAGTAGTTCTTTCAAGAACAAGGATGATTTTCCTGGATCAAAGATTTGCTTGAAAATCATTATTTTATTAATGGTGAAGGTTCTATTTTGTTACAGTGAAATCCTACGAACTCACTGTAGGAATTAATAGATACATTAAAAAAACAACAACCCTGAATTTATTGTGCTTTCTATGTAAAAATGACGCTTTGGACGTGGCATCAATGTATTTGGCACTTTGAGCTATTTTCTCAACAATGACATTGAAGCCACCTGGGAAAAATGGCTGCCTGGGGTGGGGTATAGTTGCTAGTCTTCCTAAAGAGTAGATGTATTGCTGTGGTTTTTCAGTCACTAAGTTGTGTCTGACTCTTTGTGACCCCGTGGACTGCTGCATGCCAGGCGTCCCTGTCCCTCACCATCTCCTGGAGTTCACCCAAGTTCATGTTCATTGAATTGGTGATGTCATTCAACCATCTCACCCTCTGCCACCCTCTTCTGTTTTTGCCTTTAATCTTTCCCAGCATCAGAGTCTTCCAATGAGTTGACTATTTGCATCAGGTGGCTGAAATATTGGAGCTTCAGCTTCAGCATCATTCCTTCCAATGAGTTTTCAGGGTTGATTTCCCTTAGGATTGACTGGTTTAATCTCCTTGCTGTCCAAGAGGCTCTAAAGAGTCATCTCCAGCACCACAATTCGAAAGCAGCAGTTCTTTAGTGTTCAGCCTTCTTTATGTATATATGAATCTAATTGCTAAAATTTGAATGCATGCCTGGGAGACATTCAGGAAAACTGCTTCTTTTTAGTAGACAATGGATTATAAATCAGCACATCTGGGTTTTCCTGCTAACTCTTGCCACTTTCTAGTTATGTCTATAATTTATTCTTCCTGGATTTTATCTTTATAGAAAAAGTGTTTAAAAATTTCCAAGATCATAAACAGTTAAACATCTAAGTGTTTGGGGTTTCTGACTCTCCAAACCAACTTTATCAATCATACCCATAAATTTCCAACTTACAATATGCCTATGCTAGAAGATTAAATAATAGTTTTGTATGATAAAAGTAATTACCTTAGAGTATGCATGGGGTGTCCCATAATTTATATATTAGCTTATTGAAAGTGAGTGTGTATTTGACTTGTTAGGTATATAGGTTAATAGTTAGTTATCTTTGTACTTTTGCTTGCTTCATCAGAAACATTAATTTTGACTGAAGCATCAGAAGTGGAGGCCACACCTGAAGAATGGGAACATAGTTTCAGTGACATCGTGTATGTGCTTAGTCGCTTGGTCATGTCCAACTCTTTGCAACCCCATGGACTGCAGCCTGCCAGGCTCATCTGTCCTTGGGGAGTCTCCAGGCAAGAATACTGGAGTGGGTTGCCATGTTCTCCACCGGGGATCTTCCCAATCCAGGGATTGAATCCAGGTATCCTGCATTGCAGCTGGATTTTATTTTACCAACTGAGCCACCAGGGAAGCCCACGAATACTGGAGTGGGTAGCCTATCCCTTCTCCAGGGGAACTTCCTGACCCAGGAATCAAACTGAAGTCTCCTGCATTGCATCAGGGTATCAACAATTTTGCCATCTATTCCTCATCATTTACAACAGTTCTCATCTGTTTGTTTTTAAAGCGGAATGAGCAACTCAAGGATCGAATTATTTTTTTCAGAACCTTGGATTTTTATTTTCTGAGGCTATCTTAGATCATCCTTGTACAAAGTCTGAGAGCAAATACAATTTACAGAAAGGCAAAATGCAGTTTGGGGTCTATTTCATGTCTTAAGTCACTTGGTTCCATTTATCTCCCTGTCCCAAACATGTCAATATCCATACAATTATTTTGGTAAACTTACCCTTATAGTAGCACACAGTGAAACTAATACCATGATGTCTCATCAGTAAATCTCTAAGGTGGCGATAAGGACATTTAATGATCCACTAACATGCCAGGTACCAACGAATCCAGGAAACATGATACTCAATTGTACTCAGTTACTCAGAACAGAAACCCAGCTATCATCCTTGAAGCCTCCTCTCCTTTACTCCCCACAACCAAATAATCCCCAGGTCCTATTGGCTTGTCTTCCTGCAAATACACTGTAGTGATTCTCATCATCTCTGTATCAGTTATTGTAGTCATCATTTGGGTCGTAACTGCTACTTTCATAGTCTTAGTGCCCTCTCAGTTAATCTTCCAAGATAAATTAAATATTAAACTTTCTAAAGTGCAAAACTGTTTCTGTCATTGCACTATGTAAAGTCTCTACATAGCTTTTGATCACCAACAGAGAATAGCTTCTAATAGGTGCTCAGAACATACTTGTTAAATGGAAAAACAATCCTTTAAGATAAAACCCAGGATTCTTAGCATGACTGATAAAACTACCATTTCTACTATGGTTTCTACCAATGGTATACAAGCGGGTTTTTACTCTCAAGGAGTCAGACACGACTTCACTTTCACTTTCACGCATTGGAGAAGGAAATGGCATCCCACTCCAGTGTTCTTGCCTGGAAAATCCCAGGGACAGGGGAGCCTTGTGGGCTGCCATCTATGGGGTTGCACAGAGTTGGACACAACTGAAGTGACTTAGCAGCAGCAGCAGCAGTTCACTAACAAATATATCTACTTTAATGGTTATGCATTTATTTTTATGAATTGCTGTTACTGACAAAGTTTGCTGATTTTCCATTTATAGAGATGATATAAAATATACTTTTGACATAAACACTATAGGTTATAACAGCAAGTTCACTTAAAGAAAGAATATTATATAAAGAATATGATAAGTGAAATGGGGCTAAGTTCAATACTGAGAAGCCAGCACAACAATCATAGCCCATCCCACTGAATTATAATTATCTGCTTACATATTTGTCTCCCTTGCTAGACTATGAGTTCTTGTAGAGCAGTGATGGCCCTTTCACAATGTGACCATGTGGAAAAAGTAAACTATATTTTTGAGTGAATCAAGTCAAGGAAATTCAATTTGGATAGTGCCAGGATATGAACTTGAATTAATGATAATTGTTTGAGTAATATTTAGACAAATGGCAATGTCAATAAAGACAGCATCTTCAATATCCAACCTTTGGTATATTTCAATGACCATTTAGACATATTTTTTGAAACTGGTTCAAAACAACTTTTTTAGGTAGCATATATGAAATACCAAATGGTTTCAGAAGAAAATGAACCATTTGAATGGTTAGCTTTCACACCACATACCAAATATCTAAATCAGAAACCATATAATGAAGATTGAATCTTTAGCTTACACTATAGCTTCCCTCTTTTAGTCTCTATTTGTGGGACACATATACTGTTGGTTCTTTCTAACTAAAAACTGTTCTATGAAAAAATAGTTTTAAATTCTAAAAAAAGATTAAAAGGGAATGCACAAGATGCAGACAAGATGTTTTTCAAGGTGCTTTTGTTTATAGATTTCATTTGCTTTCACTGCTATCTTTTTCCCTTCTCCAAATTCATATAGACTTGTACAGTACAAGAGCTCAAATGATCTTGGTGATAGTCTGATATTCTCATTTGGACAGTAAAAACACTGGTGCTGAGAAAGTCAACACATCCTGGTCTAAAGGTCAGGTTAAGGCAGAGTCAAGAATAGAAACCAAATCTGGAGTCTAGGCCAGAGTCCTTCATTCTAGGGGACACTGCCACTCCTTCCTTTAGCATTCCTTTTTCTGTCCCTGTAATTCCTAACTGAATTCACCTCCTCCCTTAAGTGGGTAGTCTGTGTTTGCCTTACTAAATGAGGTGAACAAAAATAGGTATATATAGAGCTCTGAACATTTTCTCCCTTAATGATCTGTTTCTGTAAATAGGGTACTTCTCGGAATTTCTTTAGCATTTTGCCGCGTTTACTAATGGTATGTCACGAAAAAACTCATCTAGTACAGAATTTATCAAAAAGTAGGTCTTTCTGGCAACTTTATCACAGAGATTAATCAATGAGTCAGTGAAGTAAGAGGCAGAAATTTACTGTCATAAGGGGTCTTAGTGGGTAACTCCATCAATTTGTGTAAGGTGCTAGAAGGTGAAGTCGCTCAGTCGTGTCCAATTCTTTGCGACCCCATGGACTGTAACCTACTAGGCTTCTCCGTCCATGGGATTCTCCAGGCAAGAATACTGGAGTGGATTGCCATTTCCTTCTCCAGGGGATCTTCCCGACCCAGGGATTGAACATTATATTGAGGTCTCCCGCATTGGAGGCAGATGCTTTAACCTCTGAGCCACCAGGGAAGGTGCTAGAAGGAAACCTAATACAGTTCTTGTTGCATAAATATAAGAATTACTTTCTTAAAAGAGTCAAGTGATTTGGAAATACAATTCACTCTCTGATCTGGTAGGAAAACTTCTCTCAGGAATATTTCACAGTTTCAATTAAGATATTGGTTTCCATAAAGAATTCCAATTGATGTATTTTAAGTATAGTATACCTGAAGTGAATTCAAGGTTCCAGACATGTTTTTGAGAAGTGGGCAACAGTGTATATATCTAGAACTCTTCCTAACTGGGTAACTTGGACCATAATGTAGAAGTGGGTGTTTTACTGGGGCCTGTTAGGCAGCTGCTCACGGCTTTCTTGGTTTACTCTGCTTTTCCATCTGTTTTACCTGTTTCTATTTCTGAATAATTTATTTTGCCATCTGCATAAATAGAACACCTGGCTGAAGGCTAACTCTTACACCTAAATAATTTAGAGAAAATAACCTCTTCAGTCTTTATTGGAATAATGTAATGACTTTCAAGAACAAAGCCCTTAAATAATAACTCTTAGGGACATGTCTACTGTTTTAATGATTACACTAACAGTTTAAAAGGTTAATATTAATTTATGTTTTAGATTAAAAATGCCTCAAATTTTTGTTCGTATTGTTTTCCTTAAGATATCAATTCTAGCAATCGTGTGGCTTTTCGATTTCTTGCTGATGTGTTTTGCATGTCTTCATTTATAAGAACCATTGTTGTTTGTAGATGATTATGACTTTATTATATCCTAACTAAAAAGCTGCTCAACTCTTGACTATCTGTGAGAAATAGCAATAAATTCATTTGCTCCTTCCTAACAGCTTACTTCAGTAAGTGTTTAGATCTCTATTAACAACTATACATGGCATTATATAAGAAACACTTCATCCTGGATGATTTCTGCTTTTGCTGAGGTTATCTTGGTGATACAATTATTTTCAGTATTTTTTTCTGTGAAAGAAAATTCAGTTGTGGCACAATGTAAATTGAAGGCAGACACTCAAGTTGAGCTTCTACAGACTGATTTCTTAATAAATCATCTTATGAACTCTTAGTCATTCAAATTTCAGCAATGACAAGAATGAAAGTATCTCATATCAAGTCTCTACCTAACTGCTTACTAGCTGGGTGACCATAGGTGATTTATCTGAACTTTCTGGGTCTTGGTTTAATCATCTGTGAGTGAGTGAGCGAGTGAAAGTCACTCAGTCATGTCTGACTCTTTGCGACCCCATGGACTATAGCCCATCAGGCTCTCCTCTGTCTATAGGATTCTCTAGGCAAGAATACTGGAGTGGGTTGCTGTTCCCTTCTCCAGGGGATCTTCCCAAACCAGGATTTGAACCCAGCTCTCTTGTTTTATTTTCTTTTAGTTTTGCTTCCTTTTGGTCTTTACCCTACTGGGCTCTTTGGGAACTGTGCGTGTGTGTAACAGCATCTACCATCCCTCTTCATTTTAGCTTAGGCTGGATTTGAAGAGACAAAACAGGAAAACACTTAAGGAGACCTGAGACTCTCACAGAGAAATAAATTAGAGCTGCTGTTTCTTTAAGCTTTGCTTTCATGTTATTATTTATTTTTTTTAAAGAATGTAATCTCTCCTTTTATCAGCATTCATCATTTCATACTGTAAGAAAGTGAGATCACTAAAGGCAAATAACCTTATGAATCTGCTGAGTGTGAAGTCAAAAAGCTATGGTATAGATGAATGGATTAGGAGGGAGACACCTAACTCTAGGGGTTTACAAAAAATCTCAGGCTTTGTTGTACAATAAGTATCATTATGTGTTATACAATGACTGGGTACTGACTGCTTGCAGGGACACAAGCATAAGCAATCTTTCAAAATCAAGTATAAATATAACAAGAAAAAAGGCAATATGTAAAGATTCAGAAATCTTCAACTATTGCTATTTCTTGGGTGAAACTCTACTGATCAGTAGTTGGGTTATCCAACAAAATGTGAGAACAAAAGAATTTTAGGAAGCAACAATTTTAAAGAAATGAAAGCTATGCAAAATGCATTGCAGTCCTTCATTGTATAGTTCATAAGTATGAAAAAAGAATTCTAGGCTGTTAATTAATTCATAATTCTGGGAAATATTTTTCCATGCAGTAAATCTATAACAGTAACTGTTACACAGTCTCTCTCCCCTGCTCTCTTTATGAGGGACCCTTATCACCAAGTCTTCCCTGAGTAGTCTCTGAGCCACCATTTGCTTCCAGTTGCTTCACAAGCCACTCCTAATCCCCCCCTGGAAACTATATATAAAATCATTTAATGTGTGTCAATGTAAAACAGGAATAATAGTACTTATCCTATAGATTTTAGTTAAAGTGCAGCATGTATAGCATTTACGTACTGAAAAACATTATACCTCTATTTGTTATTCAAATTGAATAAACATTTAAAAATGGATATTCCAAATATCTTAGGTAAGTAAGATTTAAATAGTTTTTTAAAATGAATAATTTGGAAAAAATTCTAAAGTGTTTTACACCATTCTTTTAATCTTTTAATTTTATAATTCAAAATATACTGAACATAATTTTAATTGAAAAAGTATGGTTATCAATGTAAATAACTGTACACTATATGCTGTATGGACTTCCCAGGTGGCTCAATGGTAAAGAATCCATCTGCAATGCAGGAGACATGGGTCAGGAAGATCCCCTGCAGAAAGTAATGGCAACCCACTCCAATATTCTTGCCTGGGAAATCCTATAGACAAAGGAGCTGATGGGCTATAGCCTATGGGGTTGCAAAAGAGTAAGTTTACCACTTAGCAACTAAACAATAACAACAATATGCGGTATACTCCCTGTATAGAATAATTCAGCAATATTCACAGGCTAGTTAAAATACAAATCACTATTTTTCTACTGTTACTGGCCCTGGATAATTTCCCCTTTTGAGGTCTTAGATCTACTTTTTAAAATTTTATGTCTTTTCCCTGGCTAACAGCTGTCTTTTTTTTTTTTTCTTGCTATAGCTTATAGATTTGCTTATAGCAGTTCCTGTCTCTCATTTTAATTTTCTGCTTATAATCTATTACAGACTTGGAACACAAAGTTCCAAGGGATGGGTTTTCTTATGTATA
Organism: Madoqua kirkii; assembly: GCA_006408675.1. Taxonomy (NCBI): domain Eukaryota; kingdom Metazoa; phylum Chordata; class Mammalia; order Artiodactyla; family Bovidae; genus Madoqua; species Madoqua kirkii. The sequence continues at coordinate 13,639 of SJYC01000120.1, forward strand.
TGTTTTAGTGCAAGAATTTTGAGACATTTTGTTGTTCATTGCCCAGTGGTTGTCAATTTGTGTTAGTAGATTATTTCTAAATACTCAAAATGTATTGACTTGCAAATTTACTATTCTACAGAAGCACTAAATTGTTTATTATATGAATATATGGTTATTCTGTCAACTAGGAAAGAGATAAAGCAAATTCTCATTTATCCAAATTTTGAACACTTTTATAACTTAACTTGAATAATGCTAACAAAGTAACACATCAAGAACCAAGTTTAAGTTATGCTTAATGCAGTTTATTGTTGCATCTGAATTCAGTATTCACCTTATTTGAAACATGTTCATATTCTTGTGGAATACCTACTATGAGCCTGGCAATGTGTGATATGATGAAAATATAAAAAGAATAAAAGGTGTTTTGTATCTTTAAAGAGGTCCAGCGAGTGATGGCAGGATTAAGAGGAGGAAGGGAGGGCAGAGAGATGAACAAGTAAATATCATATGAATTATGATACAAGTATGTGCAGAATATAATTAGGAGTACAAAGGCAAGAATGGTTCAATCTCCTTTGTGGGGCTCTAGAAAAGAGGAGCACAGATGTAGATATAGGCTTCCAGAGGAAGTGTGGTATGCCTTAAATAATGATTTACTCTTCTTTAGTCTCTGTCTATAAATTGTATATACTGATGTGGTAAATTTAGAGGTTGAAGTGGCTCATATAACAAAAGTAACTATAAATAACTGCTGTGGCTGGAAGGCAGGGTGTGTGTGTTGGTGATGGAGCAGTAGAGAGATGAGGCCATACAGGTAAGTCTGTCATGCAGAATCCTTGCTGTGCCTAGAAGTTTTCATTTTATTCTGAAGCAGGGGGAGTCATAAATGGTTTTAATCGGGCAACTGATATGTTCAGATTTTCACTTTCCAACGATGCTTCTGATGTATTGTGTGAATGGAATGAAGCAAGAATAGAGGCACAATGACATATAGTGGAGCTGCGGCAATAGTCCAAAAAAGGAATCATGCATTTTGAACTCAGGGCATGAAAATAGACGGATGGGTGGATTTGAGAGTTAAAGGCAGGTAGGAATCAACGGGACTTAAGGACTGATTAGACTTCTGAGGGTAAATGGAGATGGAACTTGTGAGGGAAGCTCAGAAAAATAAAGAATTAAGGACAACTCCTAGGTTCATGACTGGAGTGACTGGGTGACTGGTACCTTTGACTATGATGGGAAATAGAGAACAAACTTCAAGGAACATTTAGTTTGGGAGACGCAGAATTTGGGATATTTGTGGTCTAATTTGATGCTTGATGCAATGTGCAGCTAGTATACTGGCTGGATAAACATATATTGTATTTTAAAAGATCATGTTAAAATGTATAGTTAACCAATAGCAAACATTCCTCTAGTCAGTATTAGAAGGTAATTATACAATGAAATAAGGCAAGGGAAGAATGCGTGACGACACTGTGTAGATGAATTTGGGGGGATTTCTTGTTCAAATAGTTCAGCTCCAAGTCTTTATGGCATAAGATGGTATTTGAGTTACTTTTTGCTACCCAGATGTGGATTCTGAACTTCTTTCCACTGCCACAGGAAAGTAATGAAAGGGCAGGGATACATTTTGAAAATCATCAAAGATAATTTGGTTAATTGTTTAAAAGAAGAGTCCATGCAGAATATGTGGTAATGCTGATACTGCAGCTCCAGCATGGGAGATAGATGTATATCTATATGAATACTTATATCCATATTTATACAGATATGCTTGCATATATAGATGTAGATATAGGCATATGGATATATGTGAAAAAAAGCACTCTGATGTAGGGATGATTTTAAAAGATATTCATACGGAAAGTCTCCAGAAGGGTAATATCAGGAAGGGAGCAAGAAGTAAAATCCTCATAAAAGGATAAAAATAAAAAAGATTGAGAGTCCAAGTGAAGTCACGGGGATCAGCAAGTCAAGGCAGAAAGCAGCTTTCCATGGGCAATCTGAAGTATTAAAAAGAGTAAGGAAAAAGGAGAAAGCATGGGCACATCTGGTGTGTGCATGCTTGCTGTCACCTCAGTTGTATCTAATGCTTTGTGACCCCATGAACTGTAGCCCGCTAGGCTCCTCTGTCCACGAGATTCTCCAGGCAAGACTACTGGAGTGGGTTGCCATGCCGTGCTCCGAGGTATTTTCCCGACTCAGGACTGAACCCTCATCTCTTATGTCTCCTGCACTGCCAGGCAGTTTCTTTACCACTAGTGCCACATGGGAAGCCCTAATACTAGGGTGAAAAATTGGGTTTCTTCCACTAGACTTGTTATTTTAAGTATTAAAAGTCTCCTTTAAAGAAACACAGAATCATTGAGCAGGTGCCCAGCACACATGGCAGCATGTTCACTGGTTTACTGATTTATGACACAAAATCGTCATGTGAAGTTTGTGGCTTAGACACAAATTGCTGCCGAATGCTTGTCTATAGTTCTTATTAATAACACCATTTTTAGCTTTGAAAGATTCCAAGGAAGGAGGCTTCCAAGGAAGGAGGCTTCCTCGCAGGGAAAGACAAATGCCTCCTGCTTTCCCCTCATATCGCCTCTGGCTCTTGCTGTCATTGAGGAGTGTCAGCTCAAGCTGTAACACCAGACTTCCCTTTAGGTGGTGGGTCTCAGCGTCTATTTCCAGGTAAGGCAGGGAGGTCTATCCAAGAATGTAATATGGCTGAACGAAAGCTGGAGAAGTGATTCTCTTTCTCCTCTTGTCTGAGTTGTCTTACTGCAGCCGGTCTCATGATTTACATCAGAGGATAAGGACTGGAAGAAGAGAGGAGACAGAGGAGGTCAAGTTGCCTTTACTCACCATCATCATCTTTCTGTGGATCCAGAGCAGCCCATTTTCCTCCTTGTGACAGATGAGGAGATTGGCTAGATGTATCATACCATCCTGAAATTAGCTTTTTAAAATTTAATTTTTATCTTATATTGGATTCTAGTTGATTTACAATGTTTTAGCTTCAGGTGTATAGCAAAGTGAGTCAGTTAAACATCTACATGTATCCATTCTTTTTCAGATTCTTTTCCCATATAGGTTATTGCAGAATATTAAGTAGAGTTCTCTGAGCTAAACAGTAGATCCTTGTTGATTATCTGTTTTATATACAGTAGTGTCTATATGCTAATCCCAAACTCCTAATTCATCCCACCCCCTATCTTCTCCCTTTGGCAACTGTAAGTTTGTTTTCTATGCTGTGGTCTGTTTTGTAAATAAGTTCATTTTATCATTTTTCTTAGATTCCACACATAAATGATGTCATATGATATTTGTCTTTTTCTGTCTGATTTACTTCACTTGATATAAGTGTATGATAATCTCTAGGTCCATCCATGTTGCTGCAAATGGCATTATTTCATTATTTTTTATGGCTGAGTAATGTTCCATTGCAGATATGTACCACATCTTCTTCATCCAGTCCTCTGCTGAGGGACATTTAGGTTGCTACCACATCTTGGCTATTGTGAGTAGTACTGCAATGAACACTGGGATGCATGTGTCTTTTCAAATTATGGTTTTCTGTGGATATGTGTCCAGGAGTGGGATTGCTGAATCATTTGGTAGCTCTATTTTTAGTTTTTTAAGAAACATCCATACTGTTCTCCATAGTAGTGGTACTAGTTTACTTCCCACCAACAGTATAGTAGGATTCCCTTTTCTCCATATCCTCTTCAGCATTTATTATTTGTAAAGTGTTTGATAATGGCCATTCTGACTGGTGTGAGGGATGCTATTGTCTCTCTGTGGGCCAATAGCAGCCCATTTTTCCTTTGGTGACAGAGGAGAAAAGTGCTATATATACTACCATGCTTAAGTTATCTTTTAGTTGAATTAGTATGTGTAGTTGGAACCAAAACTTCTCATGAGTCTTGTGGTCAATGAGAAGTCTGTTAAGTCCTCTAGTTTATATATCTTTTTGGCATTTATCATTTTCTACCATGTACAGTCTTAATTCATTCCATTATGTATAGAAGTTGTCATTGAGATCTTTATGCCCTGTAGTGTCTAAAACAATGCCTTGTATGTAATAAAAGCTCAATAAATATTTGTTAAATGAGTACATGAGTGAAGGATAAAGGTACATTAAATTATGAATGGCAGGATAATTTTGCAATGACTAGACGTCTGTTAATGGCAACCCACTCCAGTGTTCTTGCCTTGAGAATCCCAGGGACAGGAGAGCCTGGTGGGCTGCTGTCTGTGGAGTCGCACAGAGTCAGACACAACTGAAGCAACTTAGCAGCAGCAGCAGAAGTCTATTTGATATTTATATTTTCAATAAAATTTGTAATATTAAAATGATTTTTTATGTCTTTGTTCAGTGATTCCCTTGATGTTCCATATTAGAAATACAACAAATAATGACACAAATATAATATTACCTCACAGTGTCAATATTTAGATTTACCTCTTACATTTTAAAGAGGATACTTCAATTCTTTTGCAAATTCCTCTTACTCTAAAAGAAAAGTGGCTTTCTATAAAGTAATGTAGTTTTGTCTTCTTCCACTTCTACTTAATTACCTATACGGTACATTTTATTTCCTTCTAAGATATTAATCATACATTTTTCACCTTTCCTTTGTATTTAAAGCCAAGAGTCAGGAATTTCAAAGGAAACACTTCGTTACAATTCCAGAACAGTGAGAAATGCAATGGTAGAGACTAAAATCTACCATGGTATTTTGGCTTCCTGCCTTCCTTTAATTTTACAATGGGGGGAAAATCAAGGTGAGACTTGATTCCCTTTAGGAGTCCCTTTCCTGTGTGCTCTGTGTCTAGCCAGGAGAGAGACTGACAGAATGATAACACTCGATGCCAGGCTCCCTTGCCCACTCAAAGACCCTCCCTCAGGTATCAGTTGCTTGGCTGAGCTTTGAGGTCAACTAGACACCTCCCCTGAGATTCACCTGGCCTGAGGGATAGAGCAACCAGAAAACCCTCTCTTGGAGGACAGCTGTTATCTGAGCTAGGATCAAAGTCCCCCTCTGTACTCCAGAAAAACATCGTCCAAACTGGGTCTCTTTCTCCACGGTTGGAATGAATGTTGAATGAGTCCCCAGAGACAACAGTTGCTTTGCTTAGAAACAAGCTGTCGGAAATACTGTGCAATAAAAGTTCCCCTCCTTTAAAAATCCTTTATATTTGAGCATTTTTATCATCACCTCAAGGCTCATTGGAAGTTAATAAAGAAATTAGGAAACAGGGAAATGTGGTGATTAATTTTTTGACACTTTTCATTTGTTTGTCCTGAAGCACAACACTCCTTCCCCAGGTAATAGTCACAGTGCCCATGAGAAGTACTATGAGTGTAAAAAGCCATTGCTCAAGCATTTAGTTATAGACATGGAAGCGTTAAAGATAATAAATAACTTTCTTATTGATCAGATTTGGGCTACAAAGTGATAAAGTTTCTTTTGATTTATAACAAATTTTTTAGATCATCAATACTGGCAACCTTAAACTAGGTGACATGTACATTCTTAATAGAAGCATGCTAGTTCAGAAAGTGCTGAGTGACAGGTCAACATGAATCATTCATTTAGCAATTTCAGATTTATAGAGACTCAAATATATTCAAAGTGGTGCTTCAGTTTATTACTAAGCAAATAAACAGCCCTGGAATGTAAACATCAAGATCTAGGACAATGTGTCATTTACCTTATATCTCTAGCAACTACCACAGGGCTTGGAACACAATAGAGGTAATGGGAATATCTCTTGAGATGAACTAGATTGAGCATAGCTTTGATTATGTTATTAGAATCACAGAACCAGTGAACTAAACCAGGGGTAAAAATGTCATAAGGACAGAATATATACCTGGACCAAGAAGAGAGAATAAAGCATCTGGAAGTATGCTGTTTAGATGATGTACTTGGAATATGTCCAGTTTTTTTCAGCATGAATATAATTTTGCTGATGTAGTTATAGCCAGTTTTATTTGGTACATTTCAGGTTGCCCAGTTTAAATTAATGTTTTCGGTAGCACTACCAGTGGGTAGGTGGGTGGGTCAGATATTTTAGTCATGGCACACACTATTGTACAGCCATCTGTTAAATTGAATGGATTATTTTGTTTATCAAGTTTCTTTGAATAGCAATTTCAGTTTTGTATCTTATTTCCTTCTTTGATGAGGGTATTGCCAGCAGATGCAAGCTACATATTGGCTTGAGTTTTTGCAGTTCCCTGGCTAGCTTTTTTTTTTTTTACCCCTTGAGTTTTTTTTCCTTCTTCTTAGCACTTTTCTTCTCAACAAATGTGTCATTCTAAAGAAATTCAGCATTTTGAACAGTCTTCTAAAATTAACAGCTCACAAATTCTTTTAAAAAACATTTCTTATGTTTCCAAGGTTGTTATCAATGATACCATAATTCCCTTTCTTTTTTTATCTTTATATCTTGGTGGTTCCTCTCCCCCCATTCCTTATAAATAGCTAGTTCTTTTTAAGAGACAAATGCTTTGAGAGAATACTGTGTGGTTTTTGTCCAGAACACTGTTGAAAGATTGTTCTATTTAAATCACCAGAACCCACTCTGGACTAGAGTGTGTGTAAGTAGACCAGATCACAAAATATCAATAGTAACCACTGAATCTGAATAACCTGAAAATCAGATAAATCCAAACAAGTATTATGGTAATCCTCGGCATTGTTGGGAATCAAGCACCTCCTGCCAAGACTACAAATCTGATGATGATGGTAGTTAACACTTAACTAGCACTTGCTGTGTGTCAAGTGTCATTCAAAATACCCATCTACTTATCATCTATCTAGTCACTTAAATATCTCAACAAAACTGTAAGGTAAGTATTATCCCATTTCATATCTGAGGAAACTGAGGTTACAGTTACTTTAAGAACAGCCCCCAAATTTAGAATAAATGGTTAATAAATAAAATCTAGACAGGGTAGCTCTAAATTGTTTCCTTTTTTAAATTTATTTTATTTTTATTTTTATTTTTTTTGTTTAATACTTCACTCTGTTTTACAGTACTGCATTGGTTCTGCCATACATTGACATGAATCAGCCACAGGTGTACACGATCTCCCCATGCTAAAGCCCCCCCACATGCTATATTACATGTATTTACACAATCAAAGAGGGAGACAGTAGTACAGACATACTGTTGCTGTCATCCCCGACTCTAAGTTGTTCAGATTAGTAGAGGATTAAAATTGGAAACTGGAGAAGGCAGTGGCACCCCACTCCAGCACTCTTGCCTGGAAAATCCCGTGGACAGAGAAGTCTGGTGGGTGATAGTCCATGGTGTCGCTAAGAGTCGGACACGACTGGGCGGCTTCACTTTCACTTTTCACTTTCATGCATTGGAGAAGGAAACGGCACCCCACTCCAGTGTTCTTGCCTGGAGAATCCCAGGGACAGGGGAGCCTGGTGGGCTGCCGTCTATGGGGCTGCACAGAGTCGGACACGACTGAAGTGACTTAGCAGCAGCAGCAGCAGCAGAATTGGAAACAGGTTAATTTAATACGAAAAGAGTATAGAGGAAGGCTATGTGGGGATGGAGACTGGTGCAAGGATGTATGGGGGGGATGGAGACTGGTGGGGATGGAGACCCAGCAGGTGATCCCAGGAGTGGGGAAGAACCTGATTTGAGGCAGAAAGTCAGGATTCCACAATGTAGATGTGAGGAATCCCCACATGTGATGTTGCTAGACTATACACTGGGAATCTGGACGACAGCAGAAGATGAACATAGAGAGATAGTATGGAGTTTAGTGGGAGGTACCAGAGGAGCAGATGTCTCCAAGGTCAGTACAAGAGTGTTTAATATGGCCTGCCCTTGGCAGTATGGAAAACATGAAGCTGTCAGCACCTGCTTCTTCATCTTGTCTGCTACCAGAGGGAAGACACAGCCTGTGGGGCTTATGACAGGTGCTCACTGCTCAAAGCTCCTCCCCTCTCTTTGTCTCACCTTGGAGCTTGGTCCCTGATGCAGGGCTGTGTAGTGGGAGGGGAATGGTTGACTCCTTCCACATCAACATTTCACTTCTCTCCATACCATCCTCCTCCAGGAATATAGTCTTGAGATTGCATAGAGGTGATCCCCTTGCTTAATGACCCTGAAACTTTCAGTAAAGTTCATTTTTTCACTTTTTTTTTTTTGGCTGGTGGAAGAATCACTGTAATTATGTAGGATGAATATACATATTCATTGGCCTGGTAGTTTGACTGAATTGGAAAATTGGCAAAAATTAGCCATTTGGAGGAAGAAGCAAAAGGCTGACGAATAAGAACAGGAGTGACAGGCTTAAAACAAAATTTTAATGTGGCATATTGGCAAACGCAAGATAGGGCAGTATCAAAAGCAGAGGGTGTGACTTTATTATAGTTTAACAATGCCTTATAGAGTTCAAAGTACTGAGTTGTGGTTCCAAGAGATTTTTTTTCTTACCTTTATTTATGGCATTAATATCTTGTTCCACTGTAATTAACATGTCTCTATCACTCAACTGTGAGATCCTCAAGTCTGATCTTATTCCTCTTTTCATATCTCTAACAATTATCATAGGACTTGGCACAAAGTTATTACTCAATAAGTGAGTGTTAAATAATAATAAAAAAACCAATGGAGAAATGCAGAGAGATGTGAGCCTCATTCATATAGGTTGGGAGTTGTTTAGAGAGAAACATAGAGGGTTGAGGACAGAGGAAACTTACACAAAACAGTTAAAATGATGCCAAAACAGATAAACAATTAGATTTTATAGTCCCCTGTTGGTTTATCTTTATCGCTCTCCTTAAAAAAAAATTAAGCTCTATTTTGGGAAGCAGTTTTAAATTTACATAAAAATTAAGAAGAAAGTACTGAGAGTTCCCATAACCTCCCTCAGTTTCCCCTATTAGTAATGTCTTGTGTTGCTGAAGTATATTTGTTATAACTTATGAACCAATATTGATACATTATTATTAACTAAAATCTATAGTTTACAATGGAATGCACTTTTTGCACTGTGCAGTTTTATGGGTTTTGCCAAAAACATAATGTCAGGTATCCACCAGTACAGTGTCACACAGAATAGTTTCACTGCCCTAAAAATCCCCTGTGTTCCATCTATTCATCCCTCCCCTTCCCCCTAAACCCTGGAAACCACTGATTTTTTAAAACTGTTCCTATAATTTTGCTTTTTCCAGAATGTCAAATGGTTGGAATCATACAGTATGTATCCTTCTCAGACAGGCTTCCATTACTTAGCAATGTGTATCTAAGACTCCCTTGGATCAGAAGGCTGAGCTCCAAAGCATTGATGCTTTCAAACTGTGGTGGTGAAGACTTGAGAGTCCCTTAGACAGCAAGGAGATCAATCCAGCCAATCCTAAAAGAAATCAACCCTGAATATTCATTAGAAGGACTGATGCTGATGCTGAGGCTCCAATACTTTGGCCACCTGATGTGAAGAGCCAACTCACTGGAAAAGACCCGATGCTGGGAAAGATTGAAGGCAGGAGGAGAAGGGTACGATAGAGGATAAGATGGTTGGATAGCATCACCAGATCAATGGACATGAGTTTGAGCAACTCCTGGAGATAGTGAAGTACACGGAGGCTTGGCGTTCTGCAGATCACATGAAGTCACTAAGAGTCCCACATGGCTTAGTGAATGAACAGCAACAATGTCTTCTCATTGCTTGATGACTCATTTCTTTATATTCATGAATAATATTCTAATATATGGAAATACCAGGGATTGTTTATTGTTAAAGCACATGTACGTTGCTTCCAGATTTTGGCAGTTACAAATAACATTGCTATAAAGATCATGTACGGTTTTGGTGCGAATGTAAGTTTTCTATTCATTTGGGTAAATATCTAGGAGTGTGACTGCTGGATCATATGATAAGACTAGGTTTGTAAGAAACTGTCAGAAACTGTCTTCCAAAGTGGCTGTACATGTTGCTCCACATTCTTGCCAGTTTTCCATGATGCCTCTGTTTTGGATTTTCTTCATTCTTATAGGTTTGTAGTAGTATCTTGTATTTTAATTTGCAATTCCATAAATGGCATATGATGTGGAGCATCTTTTCACATGCTTACTTGCCTTCTATATATCACCTTTGGTGACATGTTTATTCATATCTTTTGCACATGTTTTATTGAATAGTATATATATGCAATTCATGGGGTTGCAAAGAGTCGGACACAACTGAGTGACTGAGCCGAACTGAACTGATATATATATATATAATTGATGAGTTTTAAGAGTTCTTTGTATATTTGGGGCACATGTCCTTTGTCAGCTATGTGCTTTGTAAGACAGCCAGTGCCTTGTTTTTTCATTATTTTAATGGTCTTTTGCAGAGTACAACTTTTTAAGTTTAATGAAATCTAACATCAATTTTTTTTTTCTTTCACCAACTGTGCTTTTGCATTGTACCAGAAAACTCATCAACATACCAAAGTCACCTAGATTTTCTCATGTTATTTTCTAGGAATCTTATACTTTTGCACTTTGCATTTTAGGTCTATGATTAATTTTGAGTTAATTTTTGTGAAAAGTGTGAGGTCAGTGTCTAGATTCATTTTAAACTAACCTGTATGGTTGTTCTTGTTATTTTGTTTGTTTTACTGTCCTTGTAGTATTGGTTCTGTTTTTTGGTGCAAGCCCTTTCCTCCCCTGTCTGTTTCTAAAATATGATCTTCAGTAATATATTTCAACAATATATTTTATTAGCCTAATCACTTTACTTCCCAAAGGTTCTATCATGAAATATGTCTGTTTGAGTAATATACTTACTTTCTTTTTTCCTTGCATTTTCTAAGATGTAAAAGTGAGGGGCAATCCTAAATTTAGAAAGCTAGTACAAGGATTAACTAACAGAGCTTGAGATGAGAGTTATTCTTTACTCAATACTTATATTTCAGGCACTGTACTAAGAATTTAAACATATCTAGTTCTTAAAGTGGTGTTTTGGAAGTTTTTATTCCCATTATGTCAATGAAAAACCACAAAGCTCAGAGAAATTCCAAGGAGTAGAATTAGAATTTAAAGCAAGATTTGAGCAATACCAACTAGTGAGCTTCAATCTGCTCACTTTATTCACGCAAACAGTTTTCCTTTCAGGGACTCAGAAGGAGGGCTTGGAAAGAATTCATCTTTCTTTGGGTTGAAACTTAGCAGATTTTGGAGGTTGTGTTAGATTTTCAGAAGAGAGAAATAAAACTGAGAAAGAATTATTGTAATAGTCCTCACAAATATTCATGCATTTACATATTCAAACAGCATTTATTAGCACCCTATATGAGTTAGGTTTTGAGAAGACACTGTGAGCATTTAGTGAGGAAAGTGATTATGGTCTAGGGCTTGAGGTGGGGGGGATGGTGGACAATTGACACTGTCTTCATCTGCCTCCAGCAGAGGCTCTGCTTCACCCTGTGGAAATAGTGTCAATCCTTAGTGTAGAGGTGAAGAACTTCAGATTGGAAAATGTCTGAGTCTTTACCACCACAGAAGCAGATTTCCAGCAGGGTGTGAAGATAAACATAGACCTCTATGCCTAGGGGAGGTGATTCCAGGAGGCCTGGGTTCCATCCCGCTGCATTTTTTTTGTTTGTTTGTTTTCTTTTGGCTTTTTTAGTCTGTTTCATATCAATTTTTCTATTTTCCTTTCTTCTTGGCACTGCATGGAGGATTGCTTACTTGACAAACAGATAAAGGGGCTAATCTTATGGGTCAATTTGGCTGGTCTAGGGGCTTCCATGGTGGCTCACATGGTAAAGAATCTGCTGCAATGCAGGACACCTGGGTTCAATTCCTGTGTTGGGAAGATCCCATGGAGAAGGAAATGGGAACCACTCCAGTATTGTTGCCTGAAAATCCCATGGATAGCTATAGTCTACAGGGTTGCAAAGAGTTAGACATGACTGAACAACTCATACTTTAACTTTTCCCTTTCTTTCAAAGGATGCCCAGAGAGCTGGTCAAACATTATATCTAGGTATATATGGAAGGATGTTTACCAAAAGATTAGGTTTTGAATTGGGAGATTGAGTATAGATGATCATCCCCACCAATGCAGGTAAGCATCTTCTGGTCCAGTGAGTGCCCGACTAGAACAAAAGGGCAGAGAGTGGGAGAATTTTCTTTTTGCTTCAACTGGAACATCTATCCTCTCTTGCCCTTGATCACTGATGCTCCTGGAGCTCAAGCCTGAATGATGCCACTGGCTTTTCTGGTTCTCCAGCTTGCACATGGCAGATCATGGAACTTCTCAGCCTCTATAATCTCATAAGCCAATTCCTATAATAGTTTCTATGCATGTGTATATGTATATATATGGGTGTCCCTGGTGGCTCAGCAGTAAAGAATCCACCTGCAGTGCAGGAGACGTGGGTTTGATTCTCAGGTTGGAAAGATCCCCTCAAGAAGGAAATAGCAACTCACTCTAATATTCTTAGGTGGGAAATTTCCATGAACTGATGGGCTACAGTCTATAGGGTCCCAAAGAAGTTAAACATGACTTAATGACTAAACAACAACAAATGCATACGTAGCATCAGTTTCAGGAAATGACATAATGTTAGATGGATAGATAGATAGGTATTTTGGTAGGGTTTCCTCCTGTCCTCCTGTGCTGGCTCCACTTTATTGAGGTCTATCATCTGGAGCTTATGAGCCTGAAATGCTGTTGTTATGGGAGATTTTTTTATTGTGCATATTTGGATTGGCCAAAGAATTCATTTGGGTTTTTCTGTAACAGCTTATGGAAAAACTCTAATGATTTTTTTTTGGGTAACCTAATATATTTTAAGTTATAAAATAGAAGAAAGCAATAGAAGAGGAAAGACAAGAGATCTCTTTAGGAAAATTGGAGATATCAACGGAACATTTTGCCAAAGGTGGGCACAATAAAGGACAGAAACAGTAGAAACCTGGTAGATGCTGAAGAGATCAAGAAGAGATGGAAACAATACACTGAAGAACTGTGCAAAAAAGATCTGAATGAATCAGATTACTACGATGGTGTGGTCAGTCATCCAGGGCCAGACATTCTAGAGAGTAAAGTCAAGTGGGCCATAGGAAGAACTGCTGTTAATAAAGCTAGTGGATGCAATGGAATCCCAGTAAAACTTTTCAAAACCCTAAAGGATGATGACATCAAGGTGTTGCATTCAATATGTCAGCAAATCTGGAAGACCCAGCGGTGGCCACAGGACTGGAAAAGCTCAATCCTCCTCTCAATTCTCAAGAAAGATAGTACTAAAGAATGGGCTAGCCATTGGACAATTGCACTCACCTCCCATTTAGTAAGGTTATGCTCAAAATCTTGCATGCTAGGCTTCAGCCTTACGTGAACCAAGAACTTCCAGCTGTCCAAGTGGGTTTTGAAAAGAAATCAGAGATCAAACTGCCAACATTTGCTGGATCATAGATAAAGCTACAGAATACCAAAAAAACCACTTACCTCTGTTTTATTGACTATGCTAAAGCCTTTGACTGTGTGGATCATAAAGTCTGTGGAAAGCTTTAAAGAGATGGGAATACTGAATCAGCTTACCTGTCTCCTGAGAAACCTGTATGTGGGTCAAAAAGCAGTAGTTAAAACCCTATATGGAACAACTGATTGGTTCAGGATTGAGGAAGAAATATGACGTGGCTGTCTGCTGTCACTCTGTTTGTTTAATCTAAATGCTGAGCACATCATGAGAAATGCCAGGTTAGATGAGTTACAAGCTGGAATCAAGATAGGCAGAAGAAACATCAACAACTTCAGATATGCAGATGGTACCACTCTAATGCAGAAAGTGAAGAGGAACTCAAGAGCCTCTTGATGAGGCTGAAGGAAGACAGTGAAAATGTTGGCTTAAACTAAATATTAAAAACACTAAGATCATGGCATCTGACTACATTAATTCACAGCAAATAGAAGGAGAAAAGGTGGAAGTAGTGACAGATTTCGTTTTCTTGGGCTCTAAAATCACTGTGGGTGGTGACTGCAGCCATGAAATCAGAAGATGATGAAGATGATTGCTCCTCGGCAGGAAAACTATGACAAAGCTAGACTGTGTTGAAAAGCAGAGACAATACTCTGTTGACAAAAGTCCATATGGTCAAGGCTATGGTCTTTCCAGTAGTCATGTATGGTTGTGAGAGCTGGACTGTAAGAAGGCAGAATACCAAAGAACTGATACCTTTGAAATGTAGTAGTGGGTAAGATACCTGAAAGTTCCTTGGGAAGCAAGGAAATAAAACCAGTCAATCTTAAGGGATGTCAATGCTGAATACTTGTTGGAAGGATTGATGATGAAGCTGAAGCTCCAGTATTTTGGTCATCTGATGGGAACAAGATTGGAAAAGTCAGTTTTCACTCCAATCCCAAAGAAAGGCAATGCCAAAGAATGCTCAAACTACCACACAATTGCACTCATCTCACACACTAGTAAAGTAATGCTCAAAATTCTCCAAGTCAGGCTTCAACACTACACAAACCGTGAACTTCCAGATGTTCAAGCTGGTTTTAGAAAAGGCAGAGGAACCAGAGAGCAAATTGCCAACATCCACTGGATTATTGAAAAAGCAAGAGAGTTCCAGAAAAAACATCTACTTCTGCTTTATTGATTATGCCAAAACCTTTGACTATGTGGATTATAATAAGCTGTGGAAAATTCTGAAAGAGATGAAAATACCAGACTACCTGATCTGCCTCCTGAGAAATCTGTATGCAGGTCAGGAAGCACAGTTAGAACTGGACATGGAACAACAGACTGGTTCCAAATAGGAAAAGGAGTACGTCAAGGCTGTATATTGTCACCCTGCTTATTTAACTTCTATGCAGAGTACAGTCATGACAAACGCTGGGCTGGAAGAACCCCAAGCTGAAATCAAGATTGCCGGAAGAAATATCAATAACCTCAGATACGCAGATGACATCACCCTTATGGCAGAAAGGGAAGAAGAACAAAAGAGCCTCTTCATGAAAGTGAAAGAGGAGAGCGAAAAAGTTGGCTTAAAGCTCAGCATTCAGAAGGCTAAGATCATGGCATCCAGTCCCATCACTTCATGACAAATAGATGGGGGAGCAGTAGAAACAGTGTCAGACTTTATTTTGGGGAGGTCTCCAAAATCACCACAGATGTTGACTGCAGCCATGAAATTAAAAGATGCTTACTCCTTGGAAGGAAAGTTTTGACCAACCTAGATAGCGTATTGAAAAGCAGAGACATCACTTTGCCACCAAAGGTTTGTCTAGTCAAGGCTATGGTTTTTCCAGTGGTCATGGGTGGATGTGAGAGTTGGACTATAAAGAAAGCTGAGCACCGAAGAATTGAGGCTTTTGAACTGTGGTGTTGGAGAAGACTCTTGAGAGTCCCTTGGACTGTAAGGAGATCCAACCAGTCCATCCTGAAGGAAATAAGCCCTGAATATTCATTGGAAGGACTGATGCTAAAGCTGAAACTCCAATACTTTGGCCACCTGATGTAAAGAACTGACTCATTGGAAAAGACCCTGATGCTGGGAAAGATTGAAGGTGGGAGGAGAAGGGGATGAACAGAGGATGAGATGGTTGGATGGTATCACTGACTCGATGGACATGAATTTGAGTAAGCTCTGGGAGCTGGTGATGGACAGGGGAGCCTGGTGTGCCTCAGTCCATGGGATCTCAAAGAGTTGGACATGACTGAGCAACTGAAATGAACTGAACTGATAGGAACTGACGATTCATTGGAAAAGTCCCTGATGCTGGGAAAGATTGAGGGCAGAAGGAGAAGAGGGCATCAGAGAATGAGATGGTTGGATGGCATCACCAATGCAATGCACATGAACTTGGGCAGACTTCAGAAGATGGTGAGGGACAGAGACGCCTGGTGTGCTGTCGTCTATGGGGTTGCAAAAAGTCGAACAGGGCTGGGCAACTGAACACAACACAATGTACTTTAGAATCAGGAAAATACAAGAAATTTAAAAAGAATTTAAAAGCATCTATATTCCTGCCCAGAAAATACTATTTTTTGATGTGTACTTACTTCAGACATCAGACAAACTCACATACATATATTCTGTACACACAATTTCTACTTTCATATTTTAAATTAATTAGGATAATTAAGTAGATATACAGTTTTTATACTGGTTTGTGTGTGTGTGTGTGTGTGTGTGTGTGTATGTGTGTGTGTGCGTGTATCACACTGTGTGGCATGTGGGATTTTAGTTCCCTGACTATGGATTGAATCCAAGGCTCCTGCAGTGTGGAGTCTTAACCACTGAACAACCAGGGAATTTCCTTCCACCACTCTTTCTGAAAGAAGATTACTTCCATTTACATGGACAATCCAACCCAAGCATGAAGTGATATTACTCCTGACTGGCTGTTTCTTTCTACATATTTGAGATTCCTAATTATTCAGCCCAGTCTTCCCTGGGCTTATGACTAACTCCTTTTGGACAGACTCTAAGCAGTCATAATAAAACATGGATCTGAAGAAATAAACTTGAGAACTGGAGAAACTGGAGGAGCAGAACTTGCAAAAATAATGGTGATTCTTGAGAACTGACTACTGTAGGGCATTGTGCTACAGGCTTCACCTGATTATTTTGAATAATGCTGCTGTGATTATTCTTATACGAGTGATTTATGGACATAAGTTTTCATTTCCTTTGAGTAAATTCCTAGAAGTGAAATTGTGGAGTTCTTTTTCAGAGAAGCTGTACCATTTTACACTCTCACAAAGAATGTGTAAGAAACACTACTGCTGCATAACTTCACTAACATTTGTTGTTATCGGTCTTTTACCATTCTTGTAGATATGTAACAGTATCTCATTTTGATTGGAATTTTCTTTTGCTTCATGACTAATGATGTTGAACATCTTTCATACTCTTATTGCCCTTTCATATATCTCTCTTTTGAAATGTCTGTAAAATGAGGTTGTCTTTTTATTTTGTTTTCTTTCTTTTTTATATATTTATTTTTGGAAGCTAAATAGTTTACAACATTGTATTGGTTTTGCCATACATTGACTTGAATCTGCCACAGGTGTACATGTGTTCCCCATCCTGAACCCCCCTCACTTCCCTCCCCATCCCATCCCTCTGGGTCATTCCAATGCACCAGCCCTGAGCACCCTGTCTCATGCATCGAACCTGGACTGGTGATCCATTTCACATATGATAATATACATGTTTCAATGCCATTCTCCCGAACCATCCCATCCTCGCCCTCTCCAACAGAGTCCAAAAGACTGTTCTATACATCTATGTCATTTTGTTATCTTGCATATAGGGTTATCGTTATCATTTTTCTAAATTCCATATATATGTGTCAGTATACTGTATTGGTGTTTTTCTTTCTGGCTTACTTCACTCTGTATAACAGGCTCCAGTTTTATCCATCTCATTAGAAATGATTCAAATGTATTCTTTTTAATGGCTGAGTAATAGTCCATTGTGTGTATGTACCACAGCTTTCTTATTCATTTGTCTGATGATGGACATCTAGGTTGCTTCCTTGTCCTGGCTATTATAAACAGTGCTGCAATGAACATTAGGGTACACATGTCTCTTTCAATTCTGGTTTCCTCAGTGTGCATGCCCAGCAGTGGGATTGCTGGGTCATATGGCAGTTCTGCTTATTACTGAATTGTAGGACTTCTTTATATATCCTTTGCCTGATATGTTTTCTGTGACTATTTTCTTCCTGTTTGTAGCTTTTCTTTTCCTTTTCTTAGTAGTATCTTTTGATGAGAAGTTTTAACTTTGGATTAAACCTAACTTACCTTTTTTTCCCCTTTTATGATTATTGATTTTTTTAAAACCTGACTGGGAAAAGTGTTAATCACTCAGCTGTGTTCAACTCTGTGGGACCCCCATGGAGCGTAGCCCAGCAGGCTCCTCTGTCCATGGGATTCTCCAAGCAAGAATACTGGAGTGGGAAGCCATTCTCTTCTCCAGGGGATTTTCCTGACCCAGGGATCGAACCTAGGTCTCCTCCGTTGCAGGCAGATTTTTTGCCATCTGAGTCACCAAGGATCATGAAGATACTCTGCTGTATTTTCTTCTAAAAGCTTTGTGGTTTTAACTTTTACATTTTGACCTATGATCCATCATGAATTTATTTTTATGCTATGAAATAGTGGATAAAGTTAATTTTTTTATATGAATGTCTGTTTTTTCCAGCACCGTTTATGAAAAGAATGTCCTTTCCCTATTGGGTTGCTTTGTGGCTTTTTCAAAAATCAAAAAACAATAGTGGAGGTATATTTCTGGGTGATTTACTTGGCTATCTATTTTAATTCTCATAACAACCCTCTGTTGTGCTGTCTAGAGATTGAATGAAGTGTCCTTCATGATGCTAGGAACTTTGGTAAATATAAAATATGAAAGTGAATTTGGGGAATGAGTGAGAGAGAGAGAGAGAAAGAGAGGAAGAGAAAGTGAAACTGACAGGTAGAAAAAGGGAATAAAGTCAAAAAACAGAGTTGGCTTCTTGTTTTGACAAAAATAATTAAGATTTTGTTCTATAATGAGCAATAAAGTCAAATTGATTATAACAGAGAGAGTCTCCAGGTGTTTTTGTTGGTGGTGGTGGTTTTTAAATTGCTGTTCTTTATGTAATAGCTAAAAAGGGGAAAAAGACTTGCATTCAATTGATTAGAATTAATTCTATAGTGGGAAAGAGTTAAGGAATTTCTTCTTGGTTGCATTTCAATAGTGGACATAAAAACTAAATACTGGGCTTAATCCTTCTACTGAAATGGACACTGTGGCATATGGAGTCGATGGTATAAATATATTGAATACTGAAACTAACTTGCTTTCCTGAACCCCAAACACCAAATTACATGGGGAGGTATGATGAAAAGGTTGCAGATTGCTTTAGTGTTTATGAAGTTAGACAGATATTTCAGTATATTTCTCACTTCTCACTACTTCTTTCATCTTTTTAATTTTTAAAAATTATCTTTTTAATTTTAAAAAGAAATTTTCTTTTCCTTTCAAGTTTGCCATTTCTTTTTTGTAACCACTCTATTGAATATATGTTACTCCTTGGAAGAAAAGTTATGATCAACCTAGATAGCATATTGAAAAGCAGAGACATTACTTTGCTAACAAAGATCCGTCTAGTCAAGACTATGGTTTTTCCAGTGGTCATGTATGGATGCGAGAGTTCAACTGTGAAGAAAGCTGAGTGACAAAGAATTGATGCTTTTGAACTGTGGTGCTGGAGAAGACTCTTGAGAGTCCCTTGGACTGCAAGGAGATCCAACCAGTCCATTCTAAAGGAGATCAGCCCTGGGTGTTCTTTGGAAGGAATGATGCTAAAGCTGAAATTCCAGTACTTTGGCCACCTCATGAAAAGACTGATGTTGGGAGGGATTGGGGGCAGGAGGAAAGGGGAAGACAGAGGATGAGATGGCTGGATGGCATCACTGACTTAATGCACGTGAGACTGAGTGAACTCCGGGAGATGGTGATGGACAGGGAGGCCTGGCATGCTGTGATTCATGAGGTCGCAAAGAGTCGGACACGACTGAGCGACTGAACTGAACTGAACTGAACTGATTGAATATATGGGCTTCCCTGGTGGCCCTAGTGGTGAAGAATCCACCTATCAGTGCAGGAGATGCAAGAGACGGGGTTTCACTCCCTGGGTTGGGAAGATCCACTGGAGTAGGAAATGGCAACCCACTCTAGTATTTTTGCCTGGAAAATTCCATGGACAGAGACTCTTGATGGGCTATCATTCATGGGGCCACAAACAGTCTGACACAACTGAACACACACACTATAGGGGATTGAATATATAACCAGTTCTCTATTCCACTCAGCTCTTCACATTATAAATAAAGAAGATGGTGTTATTACATTTTAATTCTTGTTCTTTGCATGTTGATCTGAGTATATTGTTTTCTTCACTTTACTAAATCACTTAAAGTCTGTCACAGTAGTTCTGTTTGGTTTTATTGTATATAAAGGGCTTTCCCTCTGGTTTTTCACTTTGATTATTTTACTGGTGAAATTTGTGATAGCATACCTTCAGTTCAGTTCAGTTGCTCAGTCGTGTCTGACTCTGCGACACCATGGACTGCCAGGCTTCCTGGCCCTCACCAACTCTCGGAGCTTACTCAAACGGAGTCAGTGATGCCATCCAACCATCTGGCCCTCTGTCCTCCCCTTCTCCTCCAACTTTCAATCTTTCCCAGCTTCAGGGTCTTTTCCAGTGAGTCAGTTCTTTCCAATGAGTGGCCAAAGTATTGGAGCTTCAGCATCAGTCCTTCCAATGAGTATTCAGAGCTGATTTCCTTTAGGATGGACTGCTTGGACCTCCTTGTAGTCCAAGAGTCTTCTCCAACACCACAGTTCAAAAGCATCTATTCTTAAGCGCTCAACTTTCTTTATGGTCCAATTCTCACATCCATACACATCTACTGGAAAAACCACATGTTTAACCAGAGAGACCTATGTCGGTAATGTCTCTGAATTTTAATATGTTGTCTAGGTTGGTCATAGCTTTTCTTCTAAGGAGCAAGCATTTTAAAATTTCATAGCTGCAGTCACCATTAGCAGTGATTTTGGAGCCCAAGGAAATAAAGTCCATCACTGTTTCCATTGTTTCCCTTGTCTATTTGCTGTGAAGTGATGGGACCAGATGCCATGATCTTAAGTTTTTTAAATGTTGAGCTTTAAGCCAGCTTTTTCATTCTCCTCTTTCACTTTCATCAAGAGTTCATGAGTTCTTCATCATGTAGTATACCTTTTACCTTCTCTTGTTTTTAAGTTTGCAACTTAGTCCCTTGTTTTCTTGTTTTTTTTTTTTTCCCCCCTCTCCTAATAAGCTTTTCCTGAAACTCTCTGTCTGCAGGTTTATGCAATAGATTGTAGTCTGAATTTGGTGATTGAGATCATATCGCTCTTGGCTAAATATTGTACCATAACAGACATCTTTGGGTAAAAGTAGAAGCAGTGGTGAGGCAACATTAAAGACAGACTTGGCAACATAAACAATTTCAGAGAAATCTGATTCCCTGTAAAGCTAGTTCCAGATTATTTCTTTCATTGCTTGCTGAAATAAAATGTTTGCCATGAAATGCTGGTTCCCACAGCTAGTATATGCAGTTGTTTCTCTTTTGTAAAGTATATCCCTTCACCAATTTTAAATCGTGACTTGTTTTATTATATTTTTTATATGACATTTTGCCTAGCAGTATCTCAGAATGCTGCTTTGGGTGGTATTGCTGGACAGTTACTGGCTTCTAGAAAGTGTATAACTTATAAAAGTTATGATTTTTGAACTGCCTCTGTATAATAAGGGCTTCTTCATTTCTATGATTATCAGGTTGTTTTTAAATAGGCTACTGATTTTGTTTTACTCTATTAAGCAATATAGCTATAGTTCAGTTCAGTTCAGTTGCTCAGTCGTGTCTGACTCTTTGCGACCCCATAAATCGCAGCACGCCAGGCCACCCTGTCCATCACCAACTCCTGGAGTTCACTCAGACTCAGGTCCATCGAGTCAGTGATGCCATCCAGGCATCTCATTCTCTGTCATCCTCTTCTCCTCCTGCCTCCAATGCCTCCCAGCATCAGAGTCTTTTCCAATGAGTCAACTCTTCTCATGAGGTAGCCAAAGTACTGGAGTTTCAGCTTTAGCATCATTCTTTCCAAAGAAATCCCAGGGCTGATCCCCTTCAGAATGGACTGTTTGGATCTCCTTGCAGTCTAAGGGACTCTCAAAAGTCTTCTCCAACACCACAGTTCAAAAATCATCAATTCTTTGGTGCTCAGCCTTCTTCGCAGTCCAACTCTCACATCCATACATGACTACTGGAAAAACCATAGCCTTGACTAGACGGACCTTAGTCGGCAAAGTAATGTCTCTGCTTTTGAATATACTATCTAGGGTGATCATAACTTTCCTTCCAAGGAGTAAGTGTCTTTTAATTTCATGGCTGCAGTCACCATCTGCAGTGATTTTGGAGCCCAAATAAATAAAGTCTGACACTATTTCCACTGTTTCCCCATCTGTTTGCCATGAAGTGATGGGACTGAATGCCATGATCTTCATTTTCTGAATGTCGAGTTTTAAGCCAACTTTTTCCTCTCCTCTTTCACTTTCATCAAGAGACTTTTTAGTTCCTCTTCACTTTCTGCCATAAGGGTGGTGTCATCTGCATATCTGAGGTTATTGATATTTCTCCTGGCAATCTTGATTCCAGCTCATGTTTCTTCCAGTCCAGCGTTTCTCATGATGTCCTCTGCATAGAAGTTAATAAGCAGGGTGACGATATACAGCCTTGACGTACTCCTTTTCCTGTTTGGAACCAGTCTGTTATTCCATGTCCAGTTCTAACTGTTGCTTCCTGATCTGCATACAGATTTCTCAAGAGGCAGGTCAGGTGGTCTGGTATTCCCATCTCTCAGAATTTTCCACAGTTTATTGTGATCCACACAGTCAAAGGCTTTGGCATAATCAATAAAGCAGAAATAGATGTTTTTCTGGAACTCTCTTGCTTTTTCCATGGTCCAGCGGATGTTGGCAATTTGATCTCTGGTTCCTCTGGCTTTTCTAAATCCAGCCTGAACATCAGGAAGTTCACGGTTCACGTATTGCTGAAGCCTGGCTTGGAGAATTTTGAGTACTACTTTACTAGTTTGTGAGATGAGTGCAATTGTGTGGTAGTTTGAGCATTCTTTGGCATTGCCTTTCTTTGAGATTGGAATGAAAACGGACCTTTTCCAGTCCTGTGGTCACTGCTGAGTTTTCCAAATTTACTGGCATATTGAGTGCAGCACTTTCACAGCATCATCTTTCAGGATTTGAAACAGCTCCACTGGAATTCCATCACCTCCACTAGCTTTGTTCATAGTGATGCTTTCTAAGGCCCACTTGACTTCACATTCCAGGATGTGTGGCTCTAGATGCGTGATCACACCATCATGATTATCTGGGTTGTGAAGATCTTTTTTGTACAGTTCTTTGTGTATTCTTGCCACCTCTTCTTAATATCTTCTGCTTCTGTTAGGCCCATACCATTTCTGTCCTTTATTAAGCCCATCTTTGCATGAAATGTTCCTTTGGTATCTCTAATTTTCTTGAAGAGATCTCTAGTCTTTCCCATTCTGTTATTTCCCTCTATTTCTTTGTATTGATCGCTGAAGAAGGCTTTCTTATCTCTTCTTGCTATTCTTTGGAATTATGCATTCAGATGCTTATTTCTTTCCTTTTCTCCTTTTCTCTTCACCTCTCTTCTTTTCACAGCTATTTGTAAGGCCTCCCCAGATAGCCATTTTGCTTTAGCTACAGACAGATAGCTACAGACAGAGGCAAAAACATAAGTAGGAAGAATCTGTTTTGGAGACACTGATCTTTGGCCATGTTCTTCTGGTGACTTCTTCTTTATTTCAAGTATATTAGTTTTCCAGGGCTTCCATAACAATGTGCCACAAACTTCTGTGGCTTAAACAACAGAAATTTATCATGTCACAATTCCAGAGGCTTGAGTTACAAAATCAAGGTGGGGATTGCTTCCTTCTGAGGATCATGAGAGAAAATTCTGTTCCAAGCCTCTCTCCTTAGCTGGAGACAGAGTTCTCCCAGTGTCTTCACTTCATCCTCACTCTGTATGTGCCTGTCTCTATTCAGATTTCTCCTTTTATAAGAACATCAGCTATATTAGATTAAGGTACACTCTAATGACGCCGCCTTAACTGATTACACCTGCAGTAACCCTATTTCCAAATGGGCTGACATTCTGAGATACTGGGATCAGGACTTGACCACATGAACTGAGGGGGTGGAGGGTACCCAATTCAACCCATAGCGTCAGTTTTCCTTATTTATTCTCTTCCTTCCTCATCACACCAAAATCTCCAACACATTCAGGAGGTGATAAATCATAGCTTGAGGTGTTATATCTCAAAGAATACTCACATTCTCTTAAAGTCTTACATTTTAATAAACCTGGTAGAAGAGGACACGAGGCAGGGTTTAGTTCAAATTATTTGTTTTTTTTTTTTAATTAATTGAATAATTGCTTAATTTTGTAGGGAAGGGGTCAAGTATAAGGTATAAGGAATGTGGTAACTTTGGGAGAATCTTATTAGGTGGTCACTTGCCTATTTCACCTAGGCACTGGACTATTCATAATAGGAAATTTTCCTCAACTATTTTAAAGGAATAGCAGTGATTAAAAAGTACGTTTGGAAATGTACACTGGAAAGTACAAAGCAGTATTTCTTAACATGTGGACCTTGGACTACTTGCTTTAAAATCGTCTTTTAAATTGCAAATTCTTGGGCCTGGCCTAGGCCTAAGGAACCAAAGTTTCTGAAAGTGTGGTCCAGGACCTTTCTAATAAGTATTTCAATGAAGTTTGAGAGCTGTTAACACAACAAGACAGATTGTACAAAAGAATCTGGTTAATGTACAGGCATACTATATATGTATGTGATCATGTTGATCAGTTTTCTAGTCTTTCCAAAGTTCAGAGACTGGAGTTGAAATTCATAATCAATAAGGACTTGCTCATGACCCTCACCTTTTGCTCAGTAAATAAGGCAGGAAAGACTGTGCAAAGTTGTGCAAAAAACATTATTTTCTTTCATATGCACTTTTGTTTTACAATAAAGAATCTGTGAAGCTGGCTTTCTGACAAAAGAGAGAAGACTGTGATCCCAAAGAGCAAATGATTGAGTTCTACATCATTTGGAAGTGGAGATGTTTTTTCCCTAATCAACTCAGCTTTAATAATCCAAGTGACCACTATATCTGTGCTAGACTGCAATGCAAATTAGTATATATACCAACTGCAACCTTTGAATTTAATTTTCCTTTTAACACACAGACAATATGTGTTGTTTTCTCCTTATATAAAATTTCTTTATTTTTGCTCTGGGGTGAAAAAAATCCCTGAAAACCCCAAGTATTTAGGGGGAAAAAAAACAAGAAGCAATTTAGGAAGGATTAAAAGCAATTGTTCTGTTACCCTTGGCAACAGAATCTAGATGCAGCCAATCAACAAAGTTGAATATTGTTTTGACACACGTGCACATATTTCTAACATAAATAGCAACAGAGACCTAATAACAGTAGGTTTTAAAGCTGGAAACTGATGTCATTTCAAATGTGTCAATCAAAGAGAACCTATGAAAGTGTTTTTTTCTGTCAAGCTGACATTAAATATATGCTGTAATGGCTTCTTAAGTGATGGTAGACTTCTGTCAGGCCATACAGGAGATGCTCAATCTATAATTACACTCTTGCTTCTTGGAATCTGTCCTTTAACACACCTCAAAAGAGAGAGAGAGGAAAAAAAAACTTTAATAAGAAAAAGTCTGAGTCCTACAATAAAATTCATCTGTTCATTTCACCATAAAGTATGCTTATAAGGATGAGGAAAATTAGATTAGAATTAGCTTGTTTATCCCTAAAATAGATACATTTCTTTAGTGTCTGTGTCTGTTGAATTTACGATCAACTTGCGCCAGTAAATTCTGCTATTTAAATTTTTAAGTGCTTCAAAAATTAGCATTTGAATAGAACAATAGAAGAGAACAATAGTATTAGGCTGCCCAGAGGAAAATAAATAGGGTGATTGGTACCCAGGACTGATGACATTTACTGCTCAATATGAAAAGAGATGGCTAATGGGTCAAAGTTTATACTCCCCTGGATAGTATTAGTAAAAAATAAAATAAGAACAAAATTAATAGTAGGTACCATTTATAGGAGCTTCCCAGTTGGCTCAGCAGTAAAGAATCTGCCTGCAGTGCAGGAGATGTAAGAGACAAGAGTTCGATCCCTGAGTTGGGAAGATGCCCTGGAGAAGAAAATGGAAATCCTCTCCAGTATCCTTGCCTGTGAAATCCCATGGACAGAAGAGCCTGGTGGGCTATAGTTCATGGGGTCACAAAAGAGTTGCACACAACTTAGTGACTAAAGGACAACAATCTCATGTTTTAATATTAAAATAACCTTACATGTATAGAACACCTGTTTCAGAGAGGCCAAAAGATTTAACTCTCTTGTGACATTTTATAATTAGGGTACGATTTTTTTCATTTTAATAAATTATGATAATTAAAGGAAATTAATTGGCCTGAGTGCCATAGTTGACTGTTTAATTAAGAAGGAAAAAATACAAGTTACTTTTATCCCTGGCCACCATTGTCTTCTCTCTCATTCTCTTCCTTTGTCTCTGTCTTTCTATCCCTCCTCATACCCTCCCTTCTCTTTCCCTCTTTCTCTTATAAACCAAAATATGTGGAAAATAATACATTTATCTGATTCTTGTGTTCTGTGGTCATCACTGTCAGTTTATTTTAGTGTTAAATTTTTGAAATACCTGTCCTGAAATTTTCATGTCAGGGGAAATAAAAAAGAAAGAAATGCACCAAACAGGTAACAGATGTCTAGATATCTACTGTTCATTTTCCAACATCGGAAAGTAGTACTTAAAGTGTTGGGAATGACATTTTCTTGAATGAAACAGTTTTATTAGAATTTCAACCTTAACTGTCATTATCTTTGCTGTCTGGAAGTGCTGTATATTGGGTTCTCCCAGAGGCCGATCCTGAGTAACACCTGGGAAAAGAAACGGTAGAAGCAGGGGTGGGCAGAGGGACTCATCAGATTGTACCATAAGCCTAACAAAGTCCCTGCCAACCCAAAGGGGAGCTCTGGAGCAAAGCTTGCCCATCAAAGCCCTATGCTGGTTTTTGTCCCACTGGACCAAGCCGCTGTGTCACTTTCTTGTTCAGTTGCTGTCTGAGGGACCCCCAGAATAAAGTGTGATCTTGGGTCTAACACTGAGGCTGGTCCCAAAGAAACTACATCTGGAAGCTGTCATTCCCTACTCTGCTTGCAGCTGGATAGTGACCACTTTCTGGAAGCGAGTTCTAACCGGTGCATCTTTGTGTTTACCACAGAAAGTTGTCTGCTCACTTAAGGCTCACATGAATAATTACAGTTAAGAATAAAAAGAAATACACATTAGCTATTTCCTTCAGTTCAGTCGTTCAGTCATGTCTGACTCTTTGCGACCCCATGAGCTGCAGCACGTCAGGCCTCCCTATCTAACACCAACTCCAGGAGCCTTCCCAAACTCATGTCCATTGAGTCAGTGATGCCATCCAACCATCTCATCTTCTGTCGTCCCCTTCTCCTCCTGCCCTCAATCTTTCCCAGCATCAGGGTCTTTTCAAATGAATCAGCTCTTCACATGAGGTGGCCAGAGTATTGGAGTTTCAGCTTCAACATCAGACCTTTCAAAGAACACCCAGGACTGATCTCCTTTAGGATGGACTGGTTGGATCTCCTCACAGTCCAAAGGACTCTCAAGAGTCTTCTCCAATACAACATTTCAAAAGCATCAATTTTTTGGTGCTCAGCTTTCTTTATAGTCCAACTACACATCCATACATGACAACTGGAAAAACCATAGCCTTGACTAGACGGACCCTTGTTGGCAAAGTATGTCTCTGTTTTTTTAACATGCTGTCTGCTGCTGCTGCTGCTGCGTCACTTCAGTCGTGTCTGACTCTGTGTGACCCCATTTACAGCAGCCCACCAGGCTCTGCCATCCCAGGGATTTTCCAGGCAAGAACACTGGAGTGGGTTGCCATTTCCTTCTCCAATGCATGAAAGTGAAAAGTGGAAGTGAAGTCACTGAGTCGTGTCCAACTCTCAGCAACGCCATGGACTGCAGCCTACCAGGCTCCTCCATCCATAGGGTTTTCCAGGCAAGAATACTGGAGTGGGTTGCCATTGCCTTCTCCATAATATGCTGTCTAGGTTGGTCATAACTTTCCTTTCAAGGAGTAAGTGTCTTTTAATTTCGTGGCTGCAATCACCACCTGCAGTGGTTTTGGAGCCCAAGAAAATAAAGTCTGTCACTGTTTCCACTGTTTCCCCATCTATTTCCCATGAAGTGATGGGGCCATATGCCATGATCTTAGTTTTCTGAATGATGAGCTTTAAGCCAAGTTTTTCCTCTCCTCATTCACTTTCATCAAGAGGCTCTTTAGTTCCTCTTCACTTTCTGCCATAAGGGTGGTATCATCTGCATATCTGAGGTTATTGATATTTCTCCCAGCAATCTTAATTTCAGCTTGGGCTTCTTCCAGCCAGCATTCCTCCTGATGTACTCTGCATATAAGTTAAATAAGCAGGGTGACAATATACAGCCTTGACATACTCCTGTCCTGATTTGGAACCAGTCTGTTGTTCCATGTCCAGTTCTAACTGTTGCTTCCTGACTTGCATACACGTTTTTCAAGAGGCAGGTCAAGTGGTCTGGTATTCCCATCTCTTTCAAAATTGTTCAAAGTTTATTGTGATCCACATATTCAAAGGCTTTGGCATAGTCAATAAAGCAGAAATAGATGTTTTTCTGGAACTCTCTTGTCTTTTCAATCATCTAACAGATGTTGGCAGTCTGATCTCTGGTTCCTCTGCCTTGTCTAAAACCAGCTTGAACCCCTGGAAGTTCACGGTTCATGTATTGCTGAAGCCTGGTTTGGAGAATTTTGAGCATTACTTTACTAGCATGTGAGATTAGCGCAATTGTGTGATATTTTGAGCACTCTTTGGCATTGCTTTTCTTTGAGATTGGAATGAAAACTGACCTTTTCCAGTCCTGTGGCCACTGCTGAGTTTTCCAAATTTGCTGGTATGTTGAGTGCAGCATTTTCACAACATCATCTTTCAGGATTTGAAATAGCTCAACTGGAATGCCATCACCTCCACTAGCTTTGTTTGTAGTGATGCTTTCTAAGGCCCACTTGACTTCACATTCCAGGATGTCTGGCTCTAGATGAATGATCACACCATTCTGATTATCTGGGTAATGAAGATCTTTTTTGTATAGTTCTTCTATGTATTCTTGACACCTCTTCTTAATATCTTCTGCTTCTGTCAGGTCCATACCATTTCTATCCTTTATTGTACCCATCTTTGCATGAAATGTTCTCTTTGTATCTCTAATTTTCTTGGCAAGACCTCTAGTATTTCCCATTTTCTTTTTCCTCTATTTCTTTGCATTGATCACTGAGAAAGGCTTTCTTATCTCTCCTTGCTATTCTTTGGAACTCTGAATTCAAATCTGTATATCTTTCCTTTTCTCCTTTGCTTTTTGCTTCTTTTCTTTTCATAGCTATTTGTAAGGCCTCCTCAGACAGCCATTTTGCTTTTTTGCATTTCTTTTCCCCAGGGATGGTCTTGATCCCTGCTTCCTATACAATATCATGAACCTCTGTCCATAGTTCATCAGGCACTCTGTCTATTAGAGCTAGTCCCTTAAATCTATTTCTCACTTCCACTGTATAATCATTAGGGATTTGATTTAGGTCATACCTGAATAGTCTAGTGGTTTTCCCTACTTTCTTCAATTTAAGTCTGAATTTGGCAATAAGCAATTCATGATCCAAGCCACAGTCAGCTCCTGGTCTTGTTTTTGCTGACTATACAGAGCTTCTCCATCTTTGGCTGCAAAGAATATAATCAATCTGATTTCAGTGTTGACCATTTGGTGATGTCCATGTGTAGAGTCTTCTCTTGTGTTGTTGGAAGAGGGTGTTTGCCATGACCAGTGTGTTCTCTTGGCAAAACTGTATTAGCCTTTGTCCTGCTTCATTCCATACTCCAAGGCCAAATTTGCTTGTTACTTCAGGTGTTTCCTGACTTCCTACTTGTGCATTCCAGTTGCCTATAATGAAAAGGACATCTTTTTTGGGTGTTAGTTCTAGAAGGTCTTGTAGGTCTTCATAGAACTGTTCAACTTCAGCTTCTTCAGCACTACTGGTTGGGGGCATAGACTTGGATTACTGTGATATTGAATGGTTTGTGTTGAAAACAAACAGAGATCATTCTGTCACTTTTGAGACTGCACCCCAGTGCTGTATTTCGGACTCTTTTGTTGACTCTGATGGCTACTCCATTTCTTCTAAGGGATTCCTGCTCATGGTAGTGGATAAAATGGTCATCCGAGTTAAATTCTCCCATTCCAGTCCATTTTAGTTCACTGATTCCTAGAATGTCAACGTTCACTGTTGCTATCCCCTTAACTAAGCTAGTTCCTTAACTCTGACTTAATGCTTATATTTACCAAATACACTAAAAGTTTTTCAAAGTAAAAACCTCCGTCCCTATGGAATCTAGTTTAGTATTTAATGCACCTCTTTTGGACTCATCCTTTTCAGAGCTAATTCTAATACCAAACTGCTGTTAGAAAGCAACGTCATCTAATCTGGAAGGAAAAGCTTAGCACAGTACCAGGTGTTTGGTAAAAGTTTGTTAAATGAACAGAAAAATTCAAGTACATCATGAACTATAGCAAGACTCTTTTCAATGTCACCTCAGAGTCATGGTGTAAAGAGTGGTAGCAGATTAACACCTGGATGCCAAAAACAAGTCTGGTTTTAAATGATGTTTTGAGACCTTTGCTCTATTTCAAATATTTGACCCATGAAAAAACCAAAACAAAATGGAAACCCCCAAATTCGAAATGCATTTTCTAGAAGAGTTTTCCACTTAATTGTAAAATCCCTCTGTATTTTAAGGAAAATTCAACCCACATGTTTTATTATTTAATTTACACTAGCCATAAGATAATTATTTTGTAAGAGCCTGTTGTACTTTCAATATTTTTCATCCTTTTTTTTTTTCCTTAGAAGTAGGAAACCTTGGTTAAGGCAAAACTAAAGAAACTCCCCAGTCTGAAAATCTGGGCTGAGAATGGAGTGTCCTGTTTGGGGCTCTACAGTGGGCGAAATGATAATATCTCTTCTCCAGCCTCCATTCTCTGCCCTGCGAGGGCTGTGGGATCTCTAATAAATTGTACAGAAACTGTGAGGCCCTGGTAACTCTTTCCTCACTCTGTTTGGTGGGACAAATCCTGGGGCAGTCACAGTAGCTGCCTGTAATTTGATGCTTTGTTTTGTGGGAGGAGAAGGAGGTAGAGGTTGCTTGACAAGTCAGTGGTGGTGGAAAAAACCAGTGGCCCAAAGAACAGCCCTCCTTATTCCTGAAGAACTTGAAACAAAAGAAAGGAAAGCGAAATGTTGGTCCTTGGGCTACTGCTTTGCCAAGGGGCCTCTTCTTTTGAGGTGTAACCACTTCTTTCAAGGATGTCCTGAAGCAAGAGGAAGGTCAAGGATGGGCTTCACTCAAAATTCAGACTTAGTTAAATACATGGGAAGGAGAGGTCCAGATCTTTCTAAAAAGATACCTAAATGGCACTATAGCTTCTAACCTGGTCATGGTGAGTTTTCCTCACCAATATAAATGAAATTGGGACAAAACATTATTAAAATTTTTTTCGGTTAATTTAACATAAAAACAAGCACTTGGCTGGGCCTTGTCTTAAATATTCCCATGAACACAGTGGCTTCCAAACACCCAGCTAAACCAAATCTGCGACACTGGCCTATGCTTTCTCCCTTCTTAAGGAGCTGGTGCTCCATTCCGCCCCTTCATTTGTATTTTGAAGAAGCATTGAACAATCTCTTTACTTGACTAGGAGAATTGCCTGATTTCCCTTCTCCAGTGAATGACACCTCTGTCACCTGGCAGTTTAGTAGTGAGCTGGAGTGGTGAGGTTACTGTAATGTAATCATGGGGACTCAGCAAAGGTTTCCCAGTGGAGGTGGCCATGCCCACCTATTCACGTGTCCTCTTTCCTACATGATCCCCAAAGCTGAGGCTGAGGAATGCTCAGTGGTGTGAGGTGAGTTGCTTGCCTGCAACAATTGCAAAGCTAAATCCATGAAAATAATTTAGGGGTTCAGTGCAATGTAGGTTACTTTGCTTTGATAATTAAACACGAGAAAGATGAGTTATTACTTGTAGTGCCATTTCTTTTAGTTTTTTCTATTAGACTTTCCATTTCCAAATTATGGAGTGAGGATTAGGCAGGTAAATCCTTCCTCCCACTTTGATGGCTCTTCTTCTGCCTCTCAGGCACAGAGCCAGCAATAATGTGGCCAGAGGTAGAAATCATCAGCCTCCATTCCACCACCCAGGGACAGATGTACCCTGAAGCTATATGCAGCAGAGATGGAAAGAGCTTCAAATTAAATTCACTATGGTACTATTTGAAAAAGTGATAAAAGAGAAAGAGAGAGAGAGAGAGAACAGCATCTGCATAAATAGTGGCATTAGCTCTGGGAGTCAAACCACAGTCTTACTTTCAGCTTTAAGTGCTCCCTTTCAAGTGAAGAGAATGAGTACAGTGGAACATGTTAGAGGTGGCGCTAGTGGTAAAGAACCTTCCTGCCAGTGCAGGAGAAGTAAGGGGTGCAGGTTTGGTCCCTGGGTTGGGAAGATCCCCTGGAGGAGGGCATGCATAACACTCCAGTACTCTTGCCTAGAGAATTCCATGGACAGAGTAGCCATAGGTTGCAGAGTTGAAGTGACTTAGCACGCACACACACACACACACACACACACACACACACACTTTAAAAATCATTAATGGGCATTCCATGGGTTGCTCAGCTTTCTAGGAAATACCAAATGAAAATTTGATTGGATGACTTTGTAGCCTTTTTGAAAACTTGATAAAAATTTGTAGGCACAACTGAGATAAACTTGTAAAACCAATTATAATTACACATATACAGGAAACACAAATGTCTTTCATACAGTTTCAGTCTGAGTTCCTGTTTAATATTATTTTAAAAGCTAAAACCTGGGTCAGAAACAGATTCTCCTTTGTTTTATTCAACAGGTGTTTATATAATTGGGGGTGAGAGAGTCAAATTTATGTTAATGAATCTTTATTTTGAATTCCTCAAGTGTTAGTAGTGAGCAGAATAAATACAAAAGAAATATAGATACATACACAGAAGAGTTTAAATTGGATATGTCATTGTGTTGATGTGACAACCAGAGGTGGGATAAGTGAGAGACCAGCATCAAAAAAAGTGGGGTTCCTGACTCTACCTCAGTATCATGGGGGCCTGGAATGTGTACAAGCATCAAGTACTGTCTGTATAGTGAGTAACAAAAGAATGACTACCATTTGGGGTGACACGTTTTAGTGTTAAAAGGTGTTTGATATTGGAAACACTGGAAATCAGGTATTTTTCAAACACCTGCTTCCTTGATCATAATCATTAGGGGCAATGGGCCCCTGGAAAGAAATCACAATGGACTCTAGAGGTACCTTATATAAATCACCAATTTCAAGGTGTCCACCTGGTGACATGAATCCCAAATATATTTTATCAAACCAACTTTTGTGTTGTCCTTATAACAAATGTACTTCACCCCTTGAATATTTACATCACACATTAAATATTTTTCAGCTTAATAAATGAGATAATCAGAATACAAGTTCTAATTCTAGAAGACAACAGATATTTGTTAACTCTTTTTAGAAAAGTTCTGTAGTTTCACAAAAACAATTTGTTGAGATTAGACCTTAATTTATGGTTTCATCCATGTATGTTCTTTTGGGAAAAAGTATTTCTTTCTTGAAAGTTACCCGTATATGGCATCTTGTGGTGTGTCAATATATTTTTGTTGTTCAATTGCCAAGTTGTGTCTGACTGTTTGCAACCCCATGGAGTGCAGCATTCTGTGCCTCCCTGTCCCTTCACCATCTCTCAGAGTTTGCCCAAGTTCACATCCATTGAATTGGTGATGCCATCCAATCATCTCATTCTTTATGGCCCTCTTCTCCTTCTGCCTTCAAGCTTTCATGGTATCAGGGGCTTTTCTAATGAAGTGGCTGTGTCCCTGCATCAGCAGGTGGATTCTTTACTACTCGGCCTCCAGGGAAGTTCCCCATGTATAACCTCTTGACCCTTCATTTCCCAATTTTTGAAATGGTGATTATGATGAAGGAAGCAGAAATTTACATAATTTAGGAAATTAAAGTAAGCAGTAAGTCACACAAGATGGTGGAGTAGGATGTGTGCACATCTGCAAGAACTCCAAAATTACAACTTGCTGCTGAACAAGCATCAACAGGAGAATGTTGGATCCCACCAAACAATGATATCTCAAGTCCAAGGGTAAAGGAAGAGCCCCTGCAAGATGGTAGGAGGGGTAAATTACATTTAGAATCAAATCCATACCCGCCAGAGATGCTCAGAGGGGTCAAACAAAACCTTGTGCACTCCAGGACACAGAGACCCCACAGAGACTGAGCCAGACCTACTGTTGAGTATTTTAGTGTCTTCTACAGGGGCAACGGTCAGCAGTGGCAGGGGCTCTGAGTGCAGCAGACCTGGGTCATAGAGCATGTGGCATAAGCTCTCTTGGAGGAGGTCGTTATTAACTCCACCATAGAGTTGCCAAGCAGATGACTCACAAACTGCAGAACAATTATATCAAACAAATTCTTGCACTGTTAAGTAAGTTTTAGGATCCACAAAAGATTTCCCAACCGGGGGATCTGGTAAAGGGACTGAGAACCCCCCAAGGAATTTGACTTTGGAGACCAATGGGATTCTTACACAGGACAGGGGAAACAGACTCTTAGGGGGCACAAACAAAACCTTGTGTACACCAGGACCCAGAAGAAAGGAGTAGTGACCACACAAGAGAGTGACCCAGACTTGCCTGTGAGTGTCCAGGAGTCTCTGACAGAAGTATATGTCATTGGTGCCCTACTGCAGGATCGGGAGCACTGAGTGGGGCAGTGCATGCATGGGACCTTTTGAAGGAAGTCACCATTATCTTAATTACCTCCACCACAGTTTGGTCTCAGGTCAAACAACAGGGAGGGAACCCAGCCCTGCCCATCAACAGAAAATTAGGTTAAAGATTTAGTGAGCATGGCCACACCTATCAGAACAAGACCAGTTTTCCCCACAGTCAGTCTCTCCCATCAGGAAACTTCAATAAGCCTCTTATCCTTATCCATCAGAGGGCAGAAAGAATAAAAACCACAATCACAGAAAACTAATCAATCTGACCACATGGACAACAGCCTTGTCTAACTCAGTGAAATTATGAGCCATGCCGTGTAGGACCACCCAAGATGGACGGGACATGGTGAAGGGTTCTGACAAAATGTGGTCCACTGGAGAAGGCACTTCAGTATTCTTGCCTTGAGAACCCCATGAACAGTATGAAAAGGCAAAAAGATATGACACTGAAAGATGAACTCCACAGGGTGGTAGGTCCCAGTACACTACTGGAGAAGAGTGCAGAAATAACTCCAGAAAGAATGAAAGACGGAGCCAAAGCAAAAACAACAAACAGTTGTGGATGTGACTGGTGATAGAAGTAAAGTCTGATGGGGAAAAGAACAATATTGCATAGGAACCTGGAATGTTAGGTCCATGAATCAAGGTAAATTGGAAGTGGTCAAACAGGAGATGGGAAGGGTGAACATAGACATTTTAGGAATCAGTGAGCTAAAATTGACTGGAATAGGCGAATTTAATTCAGATGACAATTGTATCTACTACTGTGGGCAAGAATCCCTTAGAAAATGGAGTAGCCACCATGGTCAACAAAAGGGTTCAAAATGCAGCACATGGGTACAGTCTCAAAAATGACTGAAGGATCTCTGTTTGTTTCCAAGGCAAACCATTCAATATCACAGTAATCCAAATCTATGCCCCAACCAGTAATGCCGAAAAAGCTGAAGTTGAATGGTGCTATGAATACGTACAAGATCTTCTAGAAATAACATCCCCAAAAGATGTCCTTTTCATCACAGGGGACTGGCATGCAAAAGTAGGGAAGTCAAGAGATACCTGGAGTAACAGGCATTTCAGCCTTGGAGTACAAAATGAAGCAGGGAAAAGGCCAATGTGGTTTTGTTAAAAGAACACACTGATCATAGCAAATACCCTTTTCATACAACACAAGAGAAGACTCTACATATGGGCATCACTAGATGATCAATACCAAAATCAGACTGATTATATTCTTCGCAGCCAAAGATGGAAAAGCTTTATACAGTTAGCAAAAAAACAAGACGGTGAGCTGACTATGGCTCAGATTGTGAACTCCTTATTGTCAAATTCAGACATAAATTAAAGAGAGTAGGAAAAATCATTAGACCATTCAGGTTTGACCTAAATCTAATTCGTTATGATTATACAGTGGAAGTGACAAATAGATTCAAGGGATTAGATCTGATAGAGTCCCTAAAGAACTATGAATGAAGGTTCATGACACTGAACAGAGGGAGTGATCAAAACCAACCTCAAGAAAAAGAAATGCAAAAAGACAAAATGATTGCCTGAGGAGGCCTTACAAATGGCTGAGAAAAGAAGAGAAGTGAAAGGCAAAGGAGAAAAGGAAAGATATACCCATTTGAATGTGGAATTCCAAAGAATAGCAAGAAGAGATAAGAAAGCCTTTCTCAATGATCAATGCAAAGAAATAGAGGAAAACAATAGAATGGAAAAGACTAGAGATATCTTCAAAAAATTAGAGATACCAAGGGATTATTTCATGCAAAGAGGAGCTTGATAAAGGACAGAAATGGTATGGACCTAACAGAAGCAGAAGATATTAAGAAGAGGCTGCAAGAATACATAGAACTATGCAAAAAAGATCTTCACGACCCGGATAATTGTGATAGTGTGATCACTCATCTAGAGCCAGATATCCTGGAATGGGAAGTCAAGTGGGCCTTAGGAAGCATTGCTACAAACAAAGCTAGTGGAGAAATTCCAGTGATGGAATTCCAGTTGAGCTATTTCAAATCTTAAAAGATTATGCTATAAAAGGGCTGCGCTCAGCATACCAGCAAATTTGGAAAACTCAGCAGTGGTCACAGGACTGGAAAAGGTCAGTTTTCATTCCAATCCCAAAGAAAGACCGTGCCAAAGAATACTCCAGCTTCTGCACAATTGCACTCATCTAACATGCCAGCAAAGTAATGCTCAAAATTCTCCAAGCCAGGCTTCAGCAATATGTGAACTGTGAACTTCCAGATGTTCAAGTTGGATTAAGAATAGGCAGAGGAACAGAGATTAAACTGCCAACATCTGCTGGATCATTGAAAAAGCAAGAGAGTTCCAGAAAAACATCTACTTCTGCTTTATTGATTATGCCAAAGTCTTTGACTATATGGATCACAACAAACTGTGGAAAATTCCTAAAGATATGGGAATACCATACCACCTTACCTTCCTCCTGAGAAATCTATATTCATGTCAAGAAGTAACAGTTAGAATCAGACATGGAACAACAGACTGGTTCCAAATTGGGAAAGGAGTACATCAAGGCTGTATATTGTCATCCTGCTTATTTAACTTATATACAGCGTATATCATGTGAAATGCTAGGCTGGATGCAGTACAAGCTGGGATCAAGATTGCAGGGAGAAATATCAATAACCTCAGATACACAGATGACACCACTCTTATGGCAGAAAGCAAAGAACTAAAGAGCCTCTCAATGCAAGTGAAAGAGGAGAGTGAAAAAGTTGGCTTAAGATTCAACAATCAGAAAACTAAGATCATGGATGGTATCCAGACCCATCACTTCATGGCAAATAAATAGGGAAACAATGGAAACAGTGAGAGAATATTTTTTGGGGCCCCAAAATCACTTCTGATGGTGACTGCAGCCATGAAATTAAAAGATGCTTCCTCCTTGGAAGGAAAGTTTTGATCAACCTAGACAACATATTAAAAAGCAAAGACATTACTTTGCCAACAAAGGTCCATCTAGTCAAAGCTATGGTTTTTCCAGTGGTCATGTGTAGATGTGAGAGTGGGACTATAAAGAAAGCTGAGCCCCGAAGAACTGATGCTTTTGAACTGTGGTGTTGGAGAAGATTCTTGAGTCCTCTTGAGTCCCTTGGACTGCAAGGAGATCCAACCAGTCCATCCTAAAGGAAATCAGTCCTGAATTATTGGAAGGACTGACGCTGAAGCTGAAGCTCCAATCCTTTGGCCACCTGGTGCGAAGAACTGACTCATTTGAAAAGATCCCGATAATGAGAAAGATTGAAAGCAGGAGGAGAATGGTTTGACAGAGGATGAAATGGTTGGATGGCTTCACTGACTCAACCGACAGGAGTGTGAGAAAGCTCCAGGAGTTAGTGATGAACAGGGAAGCCTGACGTGCTGCAATCCATGGGGTCAGAAAGCGTCAGACACGACTGAGCAACTGAGCTGAACTGAAGCAGAAATTATTAATACTCGTTCTTTGTTTAAAACTTTAACGACAAAATCTTCAGAACTAGTTTTCTATGCTCACAATTTCTCATTCTAAGAATCAAAATGCAGCAAAGGAGACACAGAAGTAATGAACAAACTTTCGGACTCAGTTGGAGAAGGTGAGTGTGGATAATCTCAGAGAATAGCATTGAAACACGTACATTACCATATGTGAAATAGATGACCAGTGCAAGTTTGATGCATGAAACAGAGCACCCAAAGCCGATGCTCTGGGACAACCCAGAGAATAGAGTAGGGAGGGTGGTGGGAGGGGGGTTCAGGATGGGGGAGACACATGTATACTAACGGCCAATTCATACTGATGTATGGCAAAAACCATCACAATATTGTGAAGTGATTATCCTCCAATGAAAATAAATTAATTTAAAATAATAAAATAAAATGCTTCTGGGACAAAGAGTAGCTACTTTTGTTTTAGACCAGTCTTAAGATGATCAGTAGCTATAAGCACTTTATGCATTTTCAGTCAAAGTTTTGAAATGAAATCATTGACTGGCATCACCAATACCTTTAATATGTAAGCAACTATTGAATTAAAGTTGTTTTCCACATAGTATAGTCCTTCTGTAAGGAGTATAAACAAAGATTAGTCCTTAGGGTTAAAGGAGATTGCAGAATTTTTGCCTAAAATATTTTTACAGATATAAGTGGCCTTGAAAATTGGGAGATGGTATTTTTGTAGCACACAATTCCTTGGGAAATATTTGGATCAGAAATGGGTATAAATTCACATCTGTAATATCACTCCTTCATTCAATCCCCATAACTAATTTCTCAACTTATAATTGTGTTTGAATCAACTGAAATAAACCACAAGGCAATTGCTTGTCAGGAGTTGCTATACCCATTGGAGGAGAAAAGTATTAAATTAGCCAGGTGACAGGAAAGAATGGGGAGCTGCACACTGTAGACGTGGCTGCCTGAAATCCATAAAACATGTCAGTTATTTACGGGATTCTCAGCAGAGACAAGAGAGGGGCAAAGGGGGAAGTATTCAGGTTGCATTTCTGGGTGGAGTCCATTCTACTATAAACCCAAGACTCTGAACTGAAACTTGGCCCCCTTTGCAAGATTAGGCTTCCCAAATTAGCTGTCTTTGGTGACAGCAAAAATACCTGCCTGTCTACTTAAGCGAGACTCTCCACCTGAGTGAGAAACCAAAAGCACAGCCCAAGCCTGAGCAGGTGTTTAATGGGGAAGCTGAAAGGCAGCAGGCTTCCACATGCAGAACCTCTGAGAACATTGTGGTAGGGATTTGGCTGCGTGATAAGCTTCTTTTACTGTTAAGCAAAATTAAAAGCAGATTCTATAATACTGGCACAGAAGCTAACGAGGGCTTATTTACTGGACTACTTGGAAATCCTAAGTTTTGTTACATTTTTGGAAAGTAGGCGTCAGTTACTGCTATCAACCTGTGGTGAGAAATGATGTTAAAAGTTTCAGTTTGTCAGTGTGTTTCCAATATATTGCTGTTATTTTCACCTTCTTTGAAAAATATGTTTAATGTCAACTCTAGTAGCGTTGCTCCAAATAATATGTCAAATATTGGAGGCAACTTCACTTTTATGGTCTTGTTTTATTCACAAATCGCCTGTCTGAGGAAAGTAGTGTGAGGTTCATGATGATCATCTGAATTTGAAGCAATAGAGAGATGTGATCTATGTTTCTTTTGCTAAAAGCTTTGTTCTGAGAAAATAAATATTATTCCTTTCAAGAAGTTTATTATTTACCAAAGGACGATTATAAAACCATAGGAAAGAAGCTGTAATTTCCCCTTTCCTCAGTCTAAACTGGATCTCCATAATATTTGTCCTCTTTGCCCTGGGTTTTCTCCTTTATTGCCTGCTCTAATGTAGACATACGTACTTACTGGCATGATTTGCTTGGTTCCTGTCAATTCCATGCGGCCAGGCATTGCATTTTTACTGTGTCCTCAATGTCCAGCATTCCTGCTTGGCACATAATAGAATGTCAGTGTCCTCGGTTGTGTCTGACTCTTTGCAGCCCCATGGACTGTAGCCCATAGGCTCCTCTGTCTGTGGAATTTTCCAGCAAAAATACTGAAGTGGGCCACCATTTCCTTCGCCACAGGATCTTCCTGACCCAAGGATTGAACCTGCGTCTCCTGTGTCTCTTGCATTGGCAGACAGATTCTTTACCACTATCGCCATCTGGGATAAATTTCTCTTCAAGGAACAAATGCACAGTGAGCAAACGTAAACAACATGTTTATTTTTTGAAAGCATCAAAAAAAGCAAGAATGTAGAGAAGTTAGGGATGAAGTAATTCATATAGAAAAGAAAGAAAACTTATCCAGTTTGCTTGAGACAATTATAGTTGTATGAATAAATAATAATAATAATCAGATCTATTTATTTTTTGACTTTTCTAATATCTAGGAAAAGAAACAAAGCCAAGAGCAGAGAACATTTATAGGCAGCTGAAGAAGTTAGATAGGTAGTTCTGAAGAAGTTATAGGTAAGAAACTTGAAGTGGTGATGTGAGTAAGTTAAAACCTAGAGATGTATGTTCAAGGGCTTGGAATGTCTTAAAAAGTCCCAAAGTACTGTACAGACTTAGAGTGAAGAGATGCAAGGTGAATTTAAGAACGTATCTAACCATTCCACACTTCCTACTATCTGAGGTGTAGGAGAAACTTTGGTGGATTGCAGAGAGTCACCTCAAAAATTAAGCATAGAACTTCAGCATGTTTAGTGGAAGGAAACTCTAACAGGGAGAGTGCAGGTTAGGGGTCTACTCTTAGCTCTTTACAGGATTGGCAGAGTAGTCTTGATAAGTCACTTCGCCATCCTGGGCTACCATTTCTGAGCTTAAATTGGAAAAAGAGATTTTCCAGTTTTAAAGATCTATGGTGTTGCTCTTCTTCCAAGCCTTGCTGTATGTTGTGTATTCTTTCTGGATATAGAGTTCTTGTATTTAAAAATTTTCACTTAACTGTTCCAATAAAAATTCTGTTTTTGTGGGGGAAAATAAAAATTGATATTTCTTTGTGAATCATACCTGTTAGAAACACAGGTGCTTGGACCCCAAGGATATAATAAAGGTTCAGGAGTCAACCTTATGATTTCTCATCCCAAATGCAAAATAAATATATGGGAATAAAGAGCCTTTTAAGCCCAGTTAAGTGCAGTACTGATATAAATCTCAGGCAGATTTTCATGAAATTGCTTGCCTATGGTCACACCATGGGTTGGTCCCTTGTCCCAGTCCCAGGCTCTTTTACAATGTCTAACAATATTTCACTGCTTCCCAACATATAGAAGGTGTTAATGTGCTTTCTGAAGTATTTAATTGCTATCAGGGATATCTTTGATGGCTCTCCTCAGAAGTAATTCTGGACACTTTGATACAATAGGGAATTAGCGGCTGGAAAGGGTTAGATCTGGGAGACCAGCCAAGAGTTTGGACAGGGAAACAGGTCAAATGGGCTATAAGCTGAGTTCAACCAAGCCGAGGAAGAGATTGTCAGAATAGTGTGCAAGTTGCAGGTTGCACACAGGAAGCCCATTCATTTAGTAAGCACTTATTAAGCATTTCCTGCACGTAACGCTCTACAGCTAACTCTGTGACTGCTCATCTAATTATAATCATTTATGTCCATGTTTACCTCTTCCTCTAGTCTGCAATCTGAGACCAGAGATTGGTTCCTTTCTGCAACACCACCCCCTGACCCTTCACCCTCTCTGCTCAAGTACAGTGCCTGGCACATCAACATCATTAGACAGATGCTCATGATAATTACTGTAACCATTGCTACTTTTGTCTTTACTATTATTATCTGAAGGAACAAGTGTCTAACTTACTAATGAGCCATAAATTTTAATTGCTCATAACAATCAATTTAGAGAAAATACCCTGGGAAAAAAGAATATAATTAATTATAAGATATAGTTTGATCTTACTCAAAAACACACTCACCTTTATTAAACAATACAATTTGAATTCTAACACCTGTATAAATATTGATAAAAGATTCTCCTTTTCAGCAAAGTGTCTATGGAAGGATTGGCAAAGATATGTACAGAGACTGACTCATGTGTCGAAAAACTTTAGCTCTTTAGAGTGTAGTTTTCTAAAATTCAAGATTCAGGAATATTCTGTTATCCTGTCTAGTGGATAATGCCAGAGATCCTGACATGTGATCTTACAATCCTACTAGCTATCTTGAAACCTCACAAATTTATACATCTCTTCCTATTGTTCTTTTTATAGCTGTGTTATATGCATCAAAATCATTTCCAGCATAATGCTAAACTCAGTGATCCATATGTTTAAAATAAAAAAGATTGAGAACAAGCTTAATGTCCTCCTCTTGGAAGTAGTATAAATTCTTAACATTAAAAAATATCAGTGCATGACTCATAAGAATATATGAGAGTAGTTCTGCAGGGCCTTTATCTTTCCCCATTTATAAAATAATATATATACATACCCTCATAATAAAAATTTCCTATATGCCTTCAGGTTTTCTCCCCCAAGAAATTCTGTTTATAAGGACACTGCTGTTTAAGGTAAATAATGATACAATTTTGGCCTTTATGATTCCAAACACCAGTAATGTCCTTTCCAGGGCCTTTTCACTATTTGTCTAATCCTCTGTCGCCCTCACCATCTTAGGCTAGTTGCTGTTCATGTCCACAAGAGATGAGCTGCAATACCATTATAGGATTCCCTAACAAAAGATTTCCACAATCATTTTCTAGCTCTTGGAGATTGACAAGGTCCCCTCCTGTTACCCAAGCCCATTTCCCCCCTTACTCCTGGTGATTTCTTTTCTTATATACCAGAAAGAAAGCACCTCGCTGAGTGGTGACCTCTCTGGCTACATGGATACCTGCTAGAAACAACAAACCTCACGTGCTAAAACTGCTCCTTGATGTGTTGGGATTGGCTTGATGGCTTCTGTATGATATACTGAGCTGCTTGGAGCTGCCTTTAAAAAAATCAATCCATATTAAAAATAAAAGTTCCTTTTGAAAATTACTCTTCCTATTTCTTTGGGGAGGTTGTGGCACATATCAGCTAAAAGTGCTGGAAAATGTCATATAATGAAACCATGGGACTCTAACAGGCCAGGAAAAGAGGGCATGTCTCGAATAATTACAACACTTTTCAGTGTTCAGCCAGTGATTCTGTTTATCAGTCTTTTCTGGTTTGTTTTCTTGTTGAAAAAAAATGGAAAACTTTAAAAGAATTTTAAGATGCCAATTTTAGTCTTCCATACAGTTTTAAAAAATTGAATATATATATATATATATTTCTGTTTTAGAAAAATATGGGAAATAATTGCCAGTGAGTGGTACTATAGGGAATAAACTATTCATTATCAGGATTCATGATATTTTCCCTAAGAATCCATCCACTATTCTTTTTCTGGTCATTTTTGCTAGTAGATTTTCTGTTTTATTTTGTGTATAAAGTCGATAATATGTGTCAAAATAATTTAAGAAAAAGAACGTACATTTTTTAAAGGAGAGTGCAGTCACTCAGTTCAGTTCAGTCGCTCAGTTGTGTCTGACTCTTTGTGACCCCATGAACTGGAGCACGCCAGGTCTCCCTGTCCATCACCAACTCCAAGAGTTCACTCAACCCCATGTCCATCGAGTCAGTGATGCCATCCAACCATCTCATCCTCTGTTGTCCCTTTCTTCTCCTGCCCTCAATCTTTCCTAGAGAAACAAAATTATCAGGGGAAATTCTTTCATAAATAAATCTTTTGTGTCCATTTTCAGTTGGAGATAATCCCTAGTTGTATATGTTGCTTGAATACTTACATTAATTGCATGTGTATACAAATATGCATGTTTATATAGAGATTCTAATAACATACATATATTTTGTTCATTAAAAAAAAAGTGGTTTTGATAACGTATTTCACATAACTCAAACATAAGCATGCCAGGTGTGGTGGCTCATAGCTCATTGATGAGGTGGTTCAGGCAAACAGCCAAATGAGAGAGGGTAACTAATGGTGAGCAGCTGTGTTGGTTTAATGGGCCTACAAGAGGATCTAACTTAAGTAAA
Source organism: Madoqua kirkii (assembly GCA_006408675.1). Classification (NCBI taxonomy): domain Eukaryota; kingdom Metazoa; phylum Chordata; class Mammalia; order Artiodactyla; family Bovidae; genus Madoqua; species Madoqua kirkii. The sequence goes on from SJYC01000120.1 coordinate 57,835, forward strand.
GTTGTTGCAGTACTCCAACCACAGATAAGAGTTTGGTTGGTTTTCCTTTCACAGCCTAGTTAATATATGGGGACGTGAACAACACTCCTCATATAGACTCAAAGGATTAAGACAAATTTAAGGTAGGATTTGAACAGTGTAGAAAAGCATATGTTCAGCCTTTACTAAAATAAAGGAATGTCCCTATCAGCCTAAGGAATTCAGTTAAAAAAAGAAGAGCTTCATAATTACACAGAGATTGATCAACTGTTTCATAGATTTATGGTGAGATTTAGGTGGTAGTCAAGTCTCAACTTCTCCGAATGGCTCAAGCCTTCCATAAGCCAAACTGTAATGACTCAAATTTAAGTTCCAATTTCTTATTCTGATCTGACCCAGTCAAGTGAGATGCCTTTCTCCTCAAATTGTGTTTATTTGCATCTTTTGCTATGTGGGTACATTTACAGGATATCTTCTATGACTCCAAACACTGTGGCATCTGCCAAAGGACCTTTCTAGGCATTAAATGGTGTAAAGTGCAGGGTCTTCTAAGCTAGACAGACCTGGGTTTGAATCCTGGCCCATCTATTTATCTGCTGAATGACAGAGAGGCTGCTTAATTTCTCTGAACCTAAGTCTTCCCTTCTATAAACCAAGGATGACAGCAACGATTATTTTATTTGGTAACCTAGACAGTGTATTAAAAAGCAGAGACATCACTTTGCCAACAAAGGTCCATATAGTCAAAGCTATGGTTTTTCTAGTAGTCATGTAGGGATGTGAGAGCTGGACTGTAAAGAAGGCTGAGCACCAAGAATTGATGCTTTTGAACTGTGGTGCTGAAGAATACTCTTGAGAGTCGCTTGGACAGCAAGAAGTCAAACCAGTCAATCCTAAAGAAAATCAACCATGAATATTTATTGGAAGGACTGAGCCTGAAGCTGAAGCTCTGATACTTTGGCCACCTGAAGCGAAGACCCAACTCACTGAAGAAAAGACCCTGATGCTGGGAAAGATTGAGGGCAAGAGCCAAAGGGGGCAACAGAGGATGACATGGTTGGATGGCATCACCAACTCAATGAGCATGAGTTTGAGCAAACTCAGGGAGAGACTGAAGGACAGGGAAGCCTGGTGTGCTGCAGTTCATGGGATCACAAAGAGTCACACATGACTTAGTGACTAAACAAGAGCAAGTTAATTTAATGCTCATTTTACAGATGAGGCTAGAGAGATTAAGAGACTTACCTTAGGTCACAGAGGTAGAAATTGGCAGAGATAGAATTCAAATCTGAAGAGTTTTTTTTGTTTGTTTTAATGATTCTATATGCAGTAATTTTCCCTCTGTGATGTTATTCCACCAGGTTGCCTTACAGAATTTTAGTAAAGATTAATGCAGTACAGAATGAAGCAGGGCAAAGGCTAATAGAGTTTTGCCAAGAGAACACTCTGGTCACAGCAAACACCCTCTTCCAACAACACAAGAGAAGACCCTACACATGGATGCTACACATGATCAACACTGAAATCAGATTGATTATATTCTTTGCAGCCAAAGATGGAGAAGCTCTATACAGTCAGCAAAAACAATACCGGGAGTGGACTGTGGCTCAGATCATGAATTATTGCCAAATTCAGACTCAAACTGAAGAAAGTAGGGAAAACCACTAGACCATTCAGGTATTACCTAAATGAAATCCCTTACAATTATACAGTGGAACTGACAAATAGATTCAAAGGATTAGACCTGATACACAGAGTGTCTGAAGAACTATGGATAGAGGTTCATGACATTGTACAGGAGGCAGTGATTAAGACCATCCTCAAGAAAAAGAAATGCAAAAAGGCAAAATAGTTGTCTGTGGAGGCCTTACAAATAGCTGTGAAAAGAAGAAAACTGGAAAGCAAAGGAGAAAAAGAAAGATATACCCATTTGAATGCAGAGTTCCAAAGAATAGCAAGGAGAGGTAAGAAAGCCTTCCTCAGTGATCAATGCAAAGAAATAGAGGAAAACAATAGAATAGGAAAGACTAGAGATCTCTTCAAGAAAATTAGAGATACCAAGGGAACATTTCATGCAAAGATGGGTACAATAAAGGACAGAAATGATATGGACCTAACAGAAGCAGAAGATATTATGAAGAGGTGTCAAGAATACACAGAAGAACTATACAAGAAAGATCTTCATTACCCAGATAATCAGAATGGTGTGATCATTTACCTAGAACCAGACATCCTGGAATGCAAAGCCAAGTGGTCCTTAGGAAGCATCACTACAAACAAAACTAGTGGAGGAGATGGAATCTCAGTTGAGCTATTTCGTATCCGAAAAGATGATGCTGTTAAGGGTTGCACTCAATATGCCAGCAAACTTGGAAAACTCAGCAGTGGCCACAGGACTGGAAAAGGTCCGTTTTCATTCCAATCCCAAAGAAAGGCAATGACAAAGAATGCTCAAACTACTGCACAATTGCACTCATCTAGCACCCTAGCAAAGTAACGCTCAAAGTTCTCCAAGCCAGGCTTCAACAGTACATGAACCATGAACTTCCAGATGTTCAATTTAGATTCAGAAAAGCCAGACGAACCAAAGATCAAATTGCCAACATCTGTCAGATCGTCAAAAAAGTGAGAGAGTTCCAGAAAAACATACACTTCCATTTTATTGAATATGTCAAAGCCTTTGACTATATGGATCACAACAAACTGTGGAAAATTCTTGAAGAGATGGGAATACCATACCATCTGACCTGCCTCCTGAGAAATCTGTATGCAGGTCAAGAAGCAACAGTTAGAACTGGACATGGAACAACAGACTGGTTCCAAATCAGGACAGGAGTATGTCAAGGCTGTCTATTGTCACCGTGCTTATTTAACTTTTATGCAAAGTATGTCATGTGAAATGCCAGGCTGGAAGAAGCCCAAGCTGGAATCAAGATTGCTGGGAGAAATATCAGTAGCCTCAGATATGCAGATGAGACCATCCTTATGGCAGAAAGCAAAGAACTAAAGAGCCTCTTAAGGAAAGTGAAAGAGGAAAGTGAAAAAGCTGGCTTAAAACTCAACATTCAGAAAACTAAGATCATGGATGGTATGCAGTCCCATCACTTCATGGCAAATAGGTGGGGGAACAATGGAAATAGAGACTATTTTGGGGTCTCCAAAATCACTGCAGATGGTGACTGCAGCCATGAAATTAAAAGATGCTTCCTCCTTGGAAGAAAAGTTTTGACCAACCTAGACAGCATATTAAAAAGCAGAGACATTACTTTGCCAACAAAGGTCCTTCTACTCAAAACTATGGTTTTTCCAGCAGTTATGTATGGAAGTGAGAGTTGGACTATAATGAAAGTTGAGCACTGAAGAATTGATGCTTTTGAACTGTGGTGATGGAGAAGACTCTTCACAGTCTCTTGGACAGCAAGGAGATCCAACTGGTCCTTCCTGAAGGAAATCAGTTCTGAATGTTCTTTGGAAGGACTGATGCTGAATCTGAAGCTCCAATACTTTGGCCAACTGATGTGAAGAACTGGCTCACTGGAAAAGACCCTGATCCTGGGAAAGATAAAAGACAGGAGGAGAAGCGATCAACAGAGAACGGGATGATTGGATGGCATCACCGACTCAATGGACATGAGCTTGAGTAAGCTCTGGGAGTTGGTGATGGACAGAGAAGCCTGGTGTGCTGCAATCCATGAGGTTACAAAGAAGTGGACACAACTGAGTACTGAACTGAACTGACAAATGTTGTATGTATTTTGACATAGCTGGCACTTAACAAAGGTTTTATTATTAATATTATCCATCCTTTCAGCCCTGCTATCTTTGAACAGTTATCTATAATATAAATTTTGGTGCTATCTTTAGTTTTATAAATATGTTTAGTTAGTTTCTTGGGGGTAACTTGCATTTCTACATGGCTGGCTTTACCTCTGGACAAAGTAGGAGGCTGCTTATGAAGTATGAGTGCAGAGAGATACTTTTCAAAATTGTTAAACTCTCAGAATCTGTGTAGTGTCTTTTATTCCATAACCAATATAAGGTTTAAAAATGCAAAGTCCCCCAATAATACTTTGAATTAAATATATTCATTCACACTTGGGATTTTTGAGTACCCAACAGGCATCAGGAACTATTTTAGGCTATGGGCATATAAGATGAATAAGACAAGTTTCCTGATAATTCTAATTTGATGTTAGAGGAGGGACTAACTGCCTAGGCTGGTGCTGTCTGAGATGGTAGCTGTGAATTGCATGTGGCCACCAAGCACTTGAAATGCTTCTGGTCCACATTAAGATATAAGTAAGTATTAAATACACATTGATTTCAAAGACTGCATTCAAAAAAATAGTGTAAAATAGTAATAATTTCTGTAATGATTATATATGAAAATATTTTGTAATATGTCATTAAACTAAATGTCACTTGTTTCTTTTAATGTGGCTACTAGAAAATTTAATTTTCCATATATGGCTCACAGTGGGGCTTATATTGTATTACTTCTGGACACCTCTGGCTTGAATAATTAGGGAGTTTTGGTGGATGAGTTAGAAATTAGTGTTTGTATGCATTTTATTTTACAAAAATTGGATCATGGTTTGTATTGATAACTATGCTTTTACCACTAATGATAAATTGGATGTTTTTCTGTGTCAGGAGGGTAGTTCAGTATATGGATGGAGCATCATCTGTTCAACTTGGAGATGTGAATAGCTGTGGACTTGAACAGCTTAGAAAGAGTAGAAGGACAAGAACTATCGTGGTGGTCAGTCACTTAAGTTGTGCCTGACTCTTTGCGACCCCATGGACTGTAGCCCACCAGGCTCCTCTGTCCATGGGATTTCCCAGGCAAGAATGCTGGAGTGGGTTGCCATTTTCTTCTCAAGGGTATCTTCCTGACTCAGGGATCAAACCCATGTCTCTTGCATTGCAGGTAGATTCTTTACCACCTGAGTCATCAGGGAAGTCCCTAGAATTATGGAGTGGGATGTAGGATGTCACAATTAGAGGAGATGTAGAAGTCTCTGAGGGTTTCCCTGGTGGCTTAGTGGTAAAGAATCCACCTGCCACTGCAGGACATACACATTTGATCTCTGGGTGAGAAAGATCACCTTGAGAAGGAAATGGCAACCATCTCCAATATCTTTGCCTGGAAAATCCAATGGACAGAGGAGCTTGGAGATGCACAGTCCATGGGATTGCAAAAGAGTCAGATATGACTTAGTGACTAAAGAAAAACAAAGAAGTCTCTGAGGTCAGAGGCCTGTTTTGAGAGATGAGCCACCTGAGGGCCAGAGGTGGTTAGTGATGATTTCTCTTTTGGTACCCAGATATTATAGTGTACCACACTTTGTACTGAGCATCTTCCGCATTATCTCCATAGTCTTCCTGACAATCCATTAAGTAGGCCAAAGAACACTCAAACTACCGCACAATTGCACTTATCTCACATGCTAGTAAAGTAATGCTCAAAATTCTCCAACCCAGGCTTTAGCAATATGTGAATTGTGAACTTCCTGATGTTCAAGGTGGTTTTAGAAAAGGCAGAGGAATCAGAGATCAAATTACCAACATCTCTGGATCATGGAAAAAGTAAGAGAGTTCCAGAAAAACATCTACTTCTGCTTTATTGACTATGCCAAAGCTTTTGACTGTGTGGATCACAATAAACTGTGGAAAATTCTGCGAGATGGGAAAACCAGACCACCTGACCTGCTTCTTGAGAAACCTGTATGCAGGTCAGGAAGCAACAGTTAGAACTGGACATGGAACAACAGACTGGTTCCAAATAGGAGAAGGAGTACGTCAAGGCTGTATATTGTCACCCTGCTTATTTAACTTGTATGCAGAGTACATCATGAGAAACTCTAGACTGGAATCAAGATTGCTGGGAGAAATATCAATAACCTCAGATATTCAGCTGACACCACCCTTATGGTAGAAAGTGAAGAGGAACTAAAGAGCCTCTTGAGGAAAGAAAAAGTGGAGAGTGAAAAAGTTGGCTTAAAACTCAACATTCAGAAAACGAAGATCATGGCATCTGTGGTCCCATCACTTCATGGCAAACAGATGAGGAATCAGTGGAAACAGTGTCAGACTTTATTTTTGGGGGGCTCCAAAATCACTGCAGATGGTGATTGCAGCCATGAAATTAAAAGACACTCCTTGGAAGAAAAGTTATGACCAACCTAGATAGCAAATTCAAAAGCAGAGACATTATTTTGCCGACTAAGGTCTGTCTAGTCAAGGCTATGGTTTTCCCAGTGGTCATGTATGGATGTGAGAGTTGGACTGTGAAGAAGGCTGAACACCGAAGAATTGATGCTTTTGAACTGTGATGTTGGAGAAGACTCTTGAGAGTCCTTTGGACTGCAAGGAGATTCAACCAGTCCATTCTGAAGGAGATCAGCCCTGGGATTTCTAAAGCTGAAACTCCAGTACTTTGGCCACCTCATGTGAAAAGTTGACTCATTGGAAAAGACTCTGATGCTAGGGATTGGAAGCAGGAAGAGAAGGGGACGACAGAGGATGAGATGGCTGGATGGCATCACTGACTCGATGGACATGAGTTTGAGTGAACTCCGGGAGACGGTGATGGACAGGGAGGCCTGGCGTGCTGCGATTCATGGGGTCGCAAGAGTCAGACACAACTGAGCGACTGAACTGAACTGAACTGATTGTTATTTCTGTTCAACAAACCAAGAAACAGGCTTAAAGGAGGTCACACAGCCAATAAATTGCAGAGATGGGACTTGAATCAAATCTTTTCAAGTTTTCAGTCAGAATTTACAACTATTGTACCAGCAGTCCCCAGATTTTTTGATTGAACAAATTAACAATTTTTTAAATGGAAAAACCACAGGATTGTTCACATTTTATTTTATCATTAAAACAACAATATTACTACTTCTACCACTATTCCTTATAACCATCATTTCATAAAGGTAAGATTATTAAAAATAAAAACAGTTGAATACATATAATTTTATTTTTTAAAAAACCTCCCTTTATTGCCCATATTTTTCAGTTTACCACGGAGTGATGAAAACAGGGACAAAGACAGGCATTGGAACTGGGGCTGGCGTGAAGCTCAGTAGGAGGAACTCAGTGCATTTAAATCAGATGCTGATCCACGACCAGCTTCAGATTGCTGGGTTCTTCTGCACGTTCTTGCTATGCTGTTTAAGAGTGCTGACCCTTGTCATTGTTGTCCTGGTCAGTGTAACATTCTTCACTCCACAGTTACTTTATTGTACCTGATCTGTTTGGGGCAGCCTTGTCCATGGATTATTTATCATTCAGCTTTGGAGACAGTTGATTTTTTTCCATCTTGATTACTCTACAAGGATGTAAAGCATTGAGGTAGAGTCGCTGGCCTTTAAGAAGCTGGCTCCGTTGCACTGGTTTGTATTTTTGGAGCAGGCTGATGAGATGGACATGCTGTTTGGCTGTCACGGTGTCAACTCTACTTTTATATGCAGTTGGCATCTTTCTGCTCTGCTCTCTTTTGCCAGCCGAATAGTTCTGAGCTCTCAGTGCAAATGCAGTCCTTCCCTGGCTTGATGCTTCATTAATTTGGAGGTTTCCTAGAGACTGTGGGTTAAGTTGGAATCATATAAATTTTGTTATTCTCTTTATAGTACATATAACATGTCATCACATCATTCATATTTGGTGATTATTAAATGGCATGTCTTTAAAATTTTTTAGTTTCCCCAGAGAAAAGCTCCAACTGTTATAACTATTTATAAGCTTGCTGCTAAGTTGCTTCAGTCGTGTCCGACTCTGTGTGACCCCATAGACGGCAGCCCACCAGGCTCCCCTGTCCCTGGGATTCTCCAGGCAAGAACACTGGAGTGGGTTGCCATTTCCTTCTCCAATGCATGAAAGTGAAAAGTGAAAGGGAAGTCACTGAGTCGTGTCCAACTCTCAGTGACCCCATGGACTGCAGCCCACCAGACTCCTCCATCCATGGGATTTTCCAGGCAAGAGTACTGAAGTGGGGTGCCATTGCCTTCTCCGATTAATAAGCTTAGCATTGCTATTGTTTCTATGTTGACTTTGTTTAGATAGGACTAATGCCTAGTGAATTTGAATTAGGTGAAAGAACAAGAAAAAAAGACCCTCAGGTTAAGTATCAAGAAAGTCTTCACAATATTTAGAATAAAATTCAAGTGAAAAATTAAGGATTGATGAGAAAAGAAGAAACAGCATTATCAGTGCTGGTATTTCTTAGGTACTATACCAGAAAGCATGTACAAGAAAGGAAATTAAGTTTTGTTATTTTAAAAATTTGTTTTTACATTTTGTAATTTTACTTATACCATTTAAAATCAATTTTAGATAATTGATTTCTTCCAGGAGCTCTCTATTCAGTTGTACATTGAATAATAAATGCTGAACAATGTCAACATTTTAATCTTTCTCCATTTGGGAAATTGGAATTCTAGTCTTCATTTTTCCATAACTGTTTTTTAATTGATGAAGGAAATTTTTCTTTTATCCCAGGGTTACTAACCTTCCTCAGCCTTTTGTGTATTCCCCAATCAAAAGGTTTTTGAATATCTAAAGAAATGACACCCACTGGTTTGCCTTTATAGATCATTTTGTTACCTCTTTCAAAGCATCTTAACAGGTTGGGGAGCCCAGATTTACCCTAACAAAAGCCACGCTGGTTGCTCCCTTTTGTAACCTCCTCCTCTAAGCAATTTATAACTTTCCCTTCAGTGCACGGCTGAATTGGTTTTACTGGGATCCAAGAGCAGCTGTGGGGGGTCCAGGATTGTTTTCAGAGGTCATCACAGGATCTTTCTAGAAAATTATGGCAGCACTAAAAGCTCTCAGCACCTAGAAGGGTAAAGAGAAAAACTTCCTTTTAAAAAAACCCTGTTGATTTCTGCTTGTTACTTAATCTTTTTAATGATTTTCAACCATTGAAAGTTTAGATTGTATCCTGAGTCATCTTAGATTTAGGGTAAGCTGCATAAGAGAATTAAAGAAAGGTTAATTCTTGGTTGAGGGAAAGAAGAAGTGACCTTCAGGACACAGTCTTGGAGGAGGGGAAAGAGAAATTTTCAGATTTTTAAATTCCTAAAAGATACTTAAGTTTTAATTTTTTCAGAAATCTAGAATTTAAAATTGTAGAAATTATTAGACTAGATGAAGGCAAAACTCATGCTATTGAAGAATAAAAAAATCCCAATTATTTCCTTTTTTTAATTACACAAGTGATATACAAATACATTTTCTTTTAATATCTTCAATAAAACAGGAGCTTATAGACTGAAAGTTGCTGTTTGTCTTCCATTCCTTTCCTTAAAAGAAGACACTGTCATCAATTTGAAATGTATCCTTTTTGTCCTTTTCCTATTAATTGACATATACGTATAGTACACAGGCATAGAGAATATATTTTTGATTTTATGCAATTGGTATCCATATTATAAAAATTATTTGTGATTTGCTTTTTATAATATGTCTTAGAAATCTTAACATCTTAATACATGTAAATCTACTACATTCTTTTTAAGGGTCATACAATATTTTGCAGCACGAATATACCAGAAGCTATACAACTAGTGTCCAATTGACAGGCATCATCTATGTTTACAAATTTTGTCATTATAAGCAGTAATGCAATGAATGTACTTGCACAAATACCTGTGGGCATCTGTGAGTATCTGTAGAAGAATTTCCCCAGAAGTGGAATAGCCTGCCTCATTCATTCTCAACTAAATACCCCCTAACATATATGCCTGCCTTTGTGATTCGATTGCTCATACAGCACACAAAAGTTATTTCTAAAATTTGTAAGTCATGTTGCTTTCTGCTTAAAACACTTTGAAGGCCTTTTCTTGCTTTAGGATAATGACTCAACTGCTTGGTAAGATTTTATAAGTCCTGTCTGACCAATGCTTGCCGCCTTATTATTCGTATTTTTTCATCATTGTACCCTTTATTTAAAAACAAAGTAAAATAATCAAAGGAGAGGGTGGGACGAATTGAGTGATAGAACTGAAATATATACATTGCCATGTGTAAAATAGATGACTAGTGGGAAGTTGCTATATGGAAGCTCAACCCAGTGCTTTATGATGACCTAGAGGGGTGGGATATGAGGAGGTAGGAGGAAGGCTCAGGAGGGAGGGGATATATGTATACTTATGCCTGATTCACACTGTTGTACGACAAAACCAAAAACAAATTTTTCTTTAAGTTAAAAAAATATATCCTTAGGAACTAAAAAAGAAAATCCTTCAGATTACTTCTCAAACTATGGTGTAATAAAACCAGAAATTAATAACCAAAGAAGAGCCAACAACTCTAAGCACCTAGACATTCAAATAAATCTGGAGTCAAACATGGAAATAAAATTATAACTGAACCACAGTTAGGATATCCTGTCACAAACCTATAGGATTTAGTCAAGATAACTCCTACATGAAAATTTACAGAATTAGCTACTTTTTTATAAGTAAAAATAGTGAAATAAATGAATTAAGCATCCAATAAAAAGATATAGCAAAATAATAATAAACCAAATAAATATGAAGGAATAGTAAATTCAGAAATTAAAAAATAAAGGGGAAAATTACTTAATGGATAAGCAAAATGAAGAGCTGATTATTTAAAGAAAAATAAATATAGAACAGACCTCTTTAAGTCTCATGGATTTTTTATGCTTTAGCCAAATCAAGCTACTTTGATCATCTGATTTCTCAGTCTTTTCTTCACATCCATATAGGTATTTATACATTCAATTCCTTCTGTCTGGACACCCCTACCAATTCCTGAATTTAATTCATCTTTAGAACTCAGATCAAAAATAATTTTCTTTAGGAAGCTTTCCCTAAATTGCTCCAATTTCCAGTCTGCACTTCACCTCAGGCATATGCATACACACACACACACAGATGCACAGATTTCTGAGTGCTATGTCCCTGTATACATACCCTTATATGTACCCTCAATTCTACACACCAAGTGATGCCTCCCTACTTATGTGAATTCTGCCAAATTCCCTGTAGTTTTTCTATCATACCAGTCAGTGATAATGTTCATGGTATTGCATCAGGCACCACAAGAGGAGATTCTGAAGTATCTCCTCACTTCTAAGGAACATTAAATTATTTCATAGACCCTAGCACAGTGCATGACATTATAAAGGCATTCCTCTGAGATGGGTGATCTTAGATGGGAAACTGACAGTTCTGTTGAAAGTGAAAAATGCAGATTCACAGGATCAGTGCTAGAAAGGCTCCTGGAAATCATCTAGTTTCTTGCTACTCAGTGTGCTCAATGGATCAACAGCATTGCTTCACCTGTGAGCTTGTCAGTAAGGCCTCAGCCATGACCTACTGAAGCCAATCCCAGATTTTAATGAGCTCCCAGATGACTCTCTTGCACATGAAAGTGGGAGGAACACTATTCTAATTTTCAAACTGGCTCTTTATTAAAATCACCTTGGGAGCATTTGACAAATATTAGTGCTAGGTCCCACATCCCAGAGTTTCTGATTCTGCTGGTTTAGGAAAGGGTCAGGTAGGACATTGCTGTTGCTGCCGCTTTTTAGCTACCCAAATGATCAAAGTGTAATATCCAAGGTTAGAAATCCGTGACTCAGGCCCTTCCTTTTCTGAAGTATTGATAAGGATGCTGTAGACAGCAATTTGGTGGCCAAATTGTGATTAGAACTCATGTTTACTTATTCTAGTCCTGTGTCCTTTCCCCCATACCAACAGTCTCTGAGTGATCATTTAGAAACCCGATAAAGGACATGTTAATAGCCAAACTCCATTTTTCCGAGGAAAAACTGAATTGTCTAAGATGAGTTCTAGCAACTGGATGATAAATCAGATCCAAAAAATTTCGTTTGCTTTTTTTCCCCCTTACACCACTCATCATAAGCATTCTGTCAGGCAAGATCCCTGACCCTGCTCAGAGTCTGGGTCAAATGAGCCCTAGAGAAATATGCATATTTATCCTGTTTCAGGGAAGATGGGCCATCCCCTCTCATCACAGAACTTAAAACATACCTATAAAAAAGATCATTTTTAAATTCCAAATTCAAAAGATGGGCCACCACCTCAGGAAGCACAAATAAAACCCCAGATAATTTGGCACCTGCATCTGAAACCAACAAGTTTGTTGTTGCTGGGTTTTGGTTTCTAAAAAAAAGTTTTCCTGGGCTCTATTTACTCCTCAGATGCTGTTCTAAGCATCTGAGAGGTGGAGATCAACCCCCACCTCTGATGCAGGTGAGAATGTTTGCTGCTCAACAAGCTGTAATCCTAGGTGGAGAAGTAAGTGCTTAGAGCACTCGTTGGGAGGGTCTTGGTGCCTTTTCCTTTGGAATGTGATATTATCACTAGATTAAGAGGCTAGACACCTGGTGGGGAAATATTAGCCTTATTCTGTCTGGGTGTTTTTGATGTCTTCCTGGATCATTGCTGGTTGGAGTATTTTCAGTTCCACTACAGATTATCTGCTGGTTTAGGAAAGGGTCAGGTAGGACATTGCTGTTGCTGCCGCTTTTTAGCTACCCAAATGATTCAAAGTGTAATATCCAAGGTTAGAAATCCGTGACTCAGGCCCTTCCTTTTCTGAAGTATTGATAAGGATGCTGTAGACAGCAATTTGGTGGCCAAATTGTGATTAGAACTCATGTTTACTTATTCTAGTCCTGTGTCCTTTCCCCCATACCAACAGTCTCTGAGTGATCATTTAGAAACCCGATAAAGGACATGTTAATAGCCAAACTCCATTTTTCCGAGGAAAAACTGAATTGTCTAAGATGAGTTCTAGCAACTGGATGATAAATCAGATCCAAAAAATTTCGTTTGCTTTTTTTCCCCCTTACACCACTCATCATAAGCATTCTGTCAGGCAAGATCCCTGACCCTGCTCAGAGTCTGGGTCAAATGAGCCCTAGAGAAATATGCATATTTATCCTGTTTCAGGGAAGATGGGCCATCCCCTCTCATCACAGAACTTAAAACATACCTATAAAAAAGATCATTTTTAAATTCCAAATTCAAAAGATGGGCCACCACCTCAGGAAGCACAAATAAAACCCCAGATAATTTGGCACCTGCATCTGAAACCAACAAGTTTGTTGTTGCTGGGTTTTGGTTTCTAAAAAAAAGTTTTCCTGGGCTCTATTTACTCCTCAGATGCTGTTCTAAGCATCTGAGAGGTGGAGATCAACCCCCACCTCTGATGCAGGTGAGAATGTTTGCTGCTCAACAAGCTGTAATCCTAGGTGGAGAAGTAAGTGCTTAGAGCACTCGTTGGGAGGGTCTTGGTGCCTTTTCCTTTGGAATGTGATATTATCACTAGATTAAGAGGCTAGACACCTGGTGGGGAAATATTAGCCTTATTCTGTCTGGGTGTTTTTGATGTCTTCCTGGATCATTGCTGGTTGGAGTATTTTCAGTTCCACTACAGATTTCAGACCCTGAAATCCTCAGAAATAAAAATAAAAGAGTAATGTAAATATGGCAAATATATACATAACAAAAGGAAATTTCTAGACTGGTGGCCTGCTTGGATTATTTCCAAAGCTTATATTGATTAGGTAGAAAGCATTCATCTACAAATGTGGTGAACATTCATGATGAGGGGAAGACTTCAGTCTGACCACTTATAAGTTGTTTTAGTTGGATTCAATTTACAGGTAAAAAGAGGTAAGCTTCCATTCATATTTCACAAGAATAGCAACTTTACCTTGTAGCGCCAAGAGCAGTTATTGAAAACTCTTAGAGTCGATGCAGTTGAAAGCAAACACATGCTCACAGAGATTGTCTTGATCCAGAGTGACATTTATGGGAGATGTGATATTGGAGTGGATTTAGCCAAGCTCAAGACGTTAAAGCTTCCATGGGTGACTGAGGAGAAAACAGACACCCACTATCAAATGTTGGGACCAGTCTCAGAGGTTTCTGAGCTCTGATATTTTAGGGAGACTGAAAATTCTCCAACTCCAAATTTGTGATTAGTGACCTCTTATTTTAAAAAATTAAGTGCAGAGAAAAATAATCTGGTTAGAAGTGCAGACGATCCCTTTCTCTGTGCTCCACTACTAATTTCTATACAGAATTGTTATGGAATCTTTTTCTAAAGTTCCTGCATATCCTTGTGGAGACATTAAAACATGCATAGAAGAAAGAAAGAGAAGGAAAGAAAAGTGGTATACAAAATTTCTCACCACTTAAGAAACCCAAACTAAAAGCCAGGACTTGTGGACACAGCAGGGGAAGGAGAGTGTGGGACGAATTGAGAGAGTGGCGTTGACATATGTGCACTAGCATGCGTAAAATAGATAGCTAGCGGGAAGCTGCATGGGAGAAGGCAATGGCACCCCACTCCAGTACGCTTGCCTGGAAAATCCCAGGGACAGGGGAGCCTGGTGGGCTGCTGTCTATGGGGTTGCACAGAGTTGGACACGACTGAAGCGACTTAGCAGCAGCAGCAGCGGGAAGCCCAGGGAGCTTACAGGGAGCCCAGCCTAACGCTCTGGATGACCTAGAGGAATGGGATGAGGGGCAGGGTGGGGCTAGTGGGAGGGAGATTTAAGGGGGAGGGGATATATATATATATATACACACACACACACACACTCATGGCTGATTTGAGTTGTTGTATGGCAGAAACCAACACCATATTCTAAAGCAATTATCCTCCAATTGAAAATAAAAATAAGATTAACCAAAAACCATTTTACTGAAGACTTTTGTTCTTCAGTTTTCTTTTCAAATGAAATATTAGAACCCTGTTGAAAAGTACAACGTTACTAATGTCTAAGAAATCACTGTTTAGTATTCTAAACATTTTATCATATTTGCTTTGAAATATTTTTTAAGAAATATACCATTACAAATATGGGTAAAATCTGTTGTGTGCCCCTCTGTTACTGCATTCAAAACACTATAGTAGTTTAATGCTTTTATTAAATATGAATGTATCAATAACCACTAGATAACATTGTTTGGCAGGATTTTAAATTTTATGTATATGGTAATATATTGACTATATCCTTGTACAAATGTTGTTTTGCTTCAAATTATATTTTAAATGAGATTTTTTTTCCTGTGTTCATTCACACACATCTAGTTAACTCATTTTACTTCATTAGTTATATGAATTATGGTGTGATACATCCATTCTTCTGTTAATGATGAACATTTATATTGTTTCTAAATTTTCATCACAGCATTGTTTATACTATCTTAAACTGTTTTATTTGTCTCTTTGCACTTAGGTATAAAGATTTTTCTAGAAATACACCATGGACTCCAATTGCTGAGTTGAGGGTAAGTAGTGTTCAACATGATTATATATTGTCAGTGTAGCAGGGCTTTCTAATCCAAAAGATGTGTATCATAATTTTGAACTCCAGTGATAAAATTTAAAACCCTTTAATAAGTCTCATATTACAACATGGATCTGCACTCTACGGCCTGCATCTGGGACATATGCTCAGCTCTCTGATGTAAGAAAGAAAACAAGAGTAGACTTGGCAATGTCCACTAAATGTATGTAAGACATTTCCTGCTTTGAAAAAATGACATAATAGCCACCTCACTCCTGGGACACAGATCCTTTACTAAACCTCTCTGATGGACTGAGTAGTTGTGACTTTGAGTATGCGGTCAGAAACGGAAAGTTTGGTGGTTTTGGTAGAACTGTCACTTGTGGTCTAAGAGAACAACTGCCAGGAATGAGAGGGAGCCGCAGGTCTTCTGGGCATCTGCCATCAGGCCAGTGGAAAACAATTGTTTGAATAGATGCTGCACCATTGTAAGGTGCCCTGTCTTTCCCTCCCCATCTCATATTGTTTTTTAACCCCTAGACATGTTTTGTTCATTTTCCTATTCACACCAAGACCTTTGAATACAAATTTCAATAATCTGAACTTTTGTCCCTCTCATATCCATTTAAATCTTACCCATTCTTCAAAGTTAGTTGAACTCCACCTTTTCCTTAGCCCATTCCTTAAGGAGGGCCATTCACCATTGCTACAAAGTTACATTAGAACTTCTGCCCAGACGTTTCAGCTGACTCAGCTGATGTATCAGTTCATTTCCCAGTCGGCTCAGTTGTGTCCAACTCTTTGCGGACCCATGGACTGCAGCACACTAGGCTTCCCTATCCATCACCAACTCCCAGAGTTTACTCAAACTCATGTTCATTGAATTGGTGATGCCATCCAGCCATCTCACCCTCTGTTGTCCCCTTCTCCTCCCACCTTCAATCTTTCCCAGCATCAGGGTCTTTTCAAATGAGTCAGTTCTTTGCATCAGGTGGCCAGATTATTGGAGTTTCAGTTTCAGCATCAGTGCTTCCAATGAATATTCAGGACTGATTTCCTTTAGGATAGACTGGTTGGATTTCCTTGCAGTCCAAGGAACTCTCGAGTCTTCTCCAACACCACCATTCAAAAGCATGAAATTTATGTCCCCCTCCCCGCCCCCCGCCACAAGTAGATTGTGAATATCTTGAGAGAAGGAGCTGCGTATATTTCTTTTCTCGTCTCTGAAAGTCCAGTTGGTTTATGAAGCTCTAATGAATATTTTCTGAAATTAATTACTTCTTTGTCTTGTCATATATTTATGTCTTCTTTCCCTATGGATTTATAAACATCTTAGCAAAAACTTCAGCTAAGATTTCTGTGTCTCATACAAATCAGTTGGCGCGCACGCACACACACACACACACACACAAACACACACATTTAGCAAATAAGAATATCATGTTATGGAAAAGAGAGAGAGTGATTAGTTTCAACA
Organism: Madoqua kirkii; assembly: GCA_006408675.1. NCBI lineage: Eukaryota > Metazoa > Chordata > Mammalia > Artiodactyla > Bovidae > Madoqua > Madoqua kirkii. The sequence goes on from SJYC01000120.1 coordinate 74,598, forward strand.
ACAGGTTTTTTTCCCCTCAAGGATTTTGCCATGGAAAAGGTGAGCTCTGATTTCAAGGCTTTGGGTTCTTCAGGGTTGGATTGTTTCTAATCAAAGTGTTATCATCACAGTAGGAATGAATCTTTTCCATCATTTAATATGTAGCATTTTATGCATACCTGGTACATAGTAGGCCATCTGTAAACAACTACTGATACAAGGTTGCATAAATTCAACATGTAGGTCTAGTGTTTATCGAGGCTTACTGCTTTTCCCACATTATTCCATTTAATCTTTAGGACAATCATTTGAAGATGGTAATGTTATCATGATATTACAGATGATGAAACTGAAAACCAGAGATATTAACAGCAGTGTCCAGCTTCACAGCTAGAAAGGAACAGAGAATATCAAGTTCATTTTGCCTGAATCTTCTAAACCCAAATCTCATACCCTTTTCATTTCATTTTATACTGCCTTGCCTTCAGGAATTTTATTCTGTGGGATGAGTCTTAGGTCAATTCATATATTTCCAAGTCAACAGAGGACTCTCATACTGGATCCTAAACTTGTGGAGAGTAATTTCAAGGAATGACTCTTGAAAAAGCCTGTTGTATATTCACTGAAGAATTTAGGACTGGTGGACAAGAGATTTTTGACATGAAAAAGGCAAATAGGTGGAGGCCTATTAACATTAGTTTCAGTGGCAAATATTGCTCTTCATCAATTGTTATTCTTTGATTTCATTACTAAAACTTTACATTCTTAAGTACTTTTTACTTAAGTATACTTTTTGGTTATTTACTCATCTGATTGTGCAATAGAATGAACTCCTGGAACAAACATTTACTCCCTACTTTCACCTCCCTCCTTAATCCCAGGTAGCATATAGAACACAAATCTTATTTCTATGATTATCTGTTAATTTTAAGGGGAAAATATAATCTCTGAAATTATATTAGGGATACGTGGACTTGTTTTAGAGCTGGAAGGAAACATATTAGTGATGCTGAGTGACTTGATCAAGATCACAGAGCCATCTCACCTCTTAATGTGCAGACCTAAGATGGGCTCCAGAGATCATCTAATTCAGCCCCCTCATTTTTTGGACAAGTTAACCTAACAGGTGCACACAATCCCAATACCTTTCAAGGTAAATGCCTACAATGTCTTCTCACAATGACCTGGTTCCTCGTTGTAGAAATGACTGATGCTTTGTGCGCCTTTGTGTTAACATAAGGTAGACTCTTAAACATACCTACACCCCACAACTAAAATGGATAGAATCAAATGTTCAGTAGCTTTTTGGAAACCTCACCATGGAAACAAAGGTTTGGATTCCCTCAGATTGGATTTCGATGCTCTTCCTCTAGAGCAGATAAATTGAGGCTCCTGCCGGCATAGGTTCTGTCAGATGAGACTTTAAATTTCCAAGTAAAAGATTCTTCTCGGCAGGATATTAGAGTATCCTGGTAGTGCACCATTAGCAAGGAATACAGTCTGTCTCAATTCTCTGGGTCAAACCTTTGAAAACCTTGACTGGCGGAAAATCTCATTCTTGGCCTCCTGGACTCTTGGAAGCACTAAAGAAATGAATTGTGTTTTGCAGCTAATAGACACTTAAAAATTGCTTCCAGAGAAAACACACCTCATTGTTCATTAATGTAGAAAAATGGAGATGCAAAAAAGTCAAAATACATGTTTTGGGGCATAATTAAAAAACAAAACAAAACACTTCTCTGTCCTAAATACAGAAACTCTAGAAAGTCAGTTCTTCTGGGAAGTAGTTTTTGCTTTGTAGAGAGGAGTCCTGGTTTTATAACTTTAGAAAATGTAACAGTTGCTAGGTGGTCAGCTATAGTGAAGAGAGTAGAAAGTAAGGGGCTTATCCATCCTTATTTCCAAGCTGACACAACATGTTTTAAGTGGATAGTGTTTGGTTTCATTACCTTAATAGCATCTCTCTGTGCTCTTTGATGCATCACTCCAGTGCTTAGTAACATAGTAACAGGTTGGAAATGGGCTAGGGGTAAAATGAGCTTCTGTTACCATAGGGATAACTATCCAGTTCTTACTTTTGAATTAGCATAGTAGGAGAAGGTGATATTTTGCCCCAGGGTACAGGAGAAAAATAAAGTTATATACTATACTTACAAACTTGTTGACTGTATAAATCCTCTAGAATCAGCTCTTAAAGTACTAGCTGATCAGAGATTGATAAGTTCTAATCAACTCAACATGAGACGTGATAATTTTACATTTGTGTAAAAGAAAAATATGAATGTTTTCATGATGAAAATTACCAGTTCATACTTTGAACTTCTGTAAGACTTATTTGAGATGCAGACGAGCTGGTTTTCTAATCTTCTGAGGCATTCCATTAATTATTATTGTCAATCTAAGGAATTGAATGAAATTCTAGGCATAAAACAGATCAATTCCAGATTTAATATTGAATGTACTATTTAACTTTTGTTCCATTTTGCCTGCTTTATATTAATCTTAAAGAACATCAGTGATTATGCTTCACCAAATCACTTAAAGAAAGGAGTGCCCTTATTAATATCTGAAACAGCTACCAGATGAGATAGTATATATACCAAATTTATGAAAACCCTTTGTAGATCTTTATAGCAACAATTTCCAAATATCCTTTGGCTTACAAAAGAGCATGATTCAGCCAATAAAGTTCACACTGGACACTAGAGTAGTCACTGTGGCCTTTTCGGCCCACACTACAGTCAGAATGATTTCTGTGACATCATTTAGGTCTTAGAAGTACCTTCTTTCTTTTGAGATTGTTTTTGCATGTGTATGCATTGCAGTTTAAGGCTAACCTTAGTTAAGATCAACAGTGAATGAAGAATAGTTAGAGGGACTTCCCTGGCAGTCCAGTGATTAAGACATCTCCATCCAAAGCAGAGGGTATATGTTCGATCCCTTGTCAGGGAACTAAGATTACACATGTCTTGTGGCCCAAAAGTTGAAACATAATCAGAAAGTAATAAAGCAAAACAAAACAGAATTATTAATAATATTGTAACAGATTCAGTAAAGACTTAAAAAAATAATAGAACCCTCACATAGCAAATTGTTAACATTTTTTCCCCCAATGTTAATGATTTGCTGGAATTTATAGTTTAGAATATTTTAATATAAACATTTCCAAGATTTTCAGGTGTTCTTGACCAGAATTCTGGAAAGTACAATAACATAAAATTCAAGAAAAGCTAATCATTTGACTACATTTTATCAAATGATAACAAATAACATGGATTTTATTTCCTGTAATTCTAATCAATTTATATGGGGGAAGTAAGGGATACTAAGCTATATGATAAATAGCTTCAAAAATTAGAGATTCATTTGCACTAACAGGTCTTTCTTTTGGATTCAAATGTTTTATGAAAGGGCTAGTTATGTTTTAGTGTAGATTTCATTAATGAGCTCAGTCAAACTGAGTATTTTAAGTGGAGAGGAGAGGAAGTGAAGATTTTGACTACATGGAAGTTAGGTAAAGGGAGTGAATGGTAAGAACAATGACAGTGAAATCTGGGCCACAAGGGATCAGACTCCTGTCCCTCCCCCAGATTTCTCTATTCCTGGCTTCTTCCCAGTTCATCTCTCTTTTCATTTATCACACGAATTTTCAGACTATCCTATTCAGAAGACCTCTACAAACTTTTTCTTGGAAGACAAAGTCTTCTAAACACCAGAGAGTTTACTCTTGGGTATAAAATGCTCTTCTTAGGAAATAAAGAACAAAAGAAATTCATCTTTCCCATTTTATTTTCAAAGAGCTGTGGTAAGAGTCAGTAGGAGAGCAGGGCAATAGAGGGCTATGAGAAGACAGTTCACGGACTCCCAATCTGTTTTTATATATATACAAATAATCGGATTGCTCAGTCTCTCTGTACATGAGTTTGTAGGTCCTTTTGCCTGGAGTTGGTTCCCTCAGGCTAATGAAAGTGTTCAAGAGGGAGTTGTGTGGTCACCTGCTGGAGATTTTGGAGAGAGGGTGTAAGTACCAGTTGTTGCTGCTGTTCAGTGGCCCAGTTATGTCTGAATCTTCATGTCAGGCCTCCTTGTCCCTCACCATCTCCCAAAGTTTGCTCAAGTTCATGTCCATTGCATCAGTGATGTTATCTAGCCATCTCATCCTCTGATGCCCTTTTCTCCTTCTGCCTTCAATCTTTCCCTGCATCAGGGTCTTTTTCAGTGAGTTGGCTGTTCACATCAGGTGACCAAAATATTGGAGCTTCAGCTTCAGCATCAGTCCTCCCAATGAGTGAATATTCAGGGTTGATTTCCTTTAGGACTGACTAGTTTGATCTCCTTTCTGTCAAAGGGACTCTTAAGAGTCTTCTCTAAGTGCCACAGTTCAAAAGCATCAGTTCTTCAGTGCTCTGCATTCTTTACTGTCCAGGTCTCACAACCATACATGACTACTGAAAATACTACATTAAATTACCTTCAACAGCTGTGCCAATCTGAGGTCCTAGGAAAAGGGTGGCAAATAAGGTCAGCAAAGTACACTTCTGATCAATGTCTACACAATGCCCTTGATTGGAAAGAATTCTGAAGCCATGTCCAAGTTCTTCAGGAGAAATATCTGTGATCTATAAGTTAGTGTCTACCTTTCTACAAAGGAGTGTTAACCATTTATGATTGTGTTTGCCATCTCTGTCCTAAAAAATTCAATGAGAGTTGATTCTGACCTGCATTTCCCTGTGAAACTGTTTTCATAGTTTTCTGTTCATGTTCACTGATTAAATCTCAGAAACATCCAGCTATTTTGCATGACAAGCTGTTAGTCTGAAGGAGAGGAGAACAAGAGAGCATGGTTCAGCATAAGGCATAATCTAGAAAATAGCTAAGTTATATTTGTCATCAGCATCTCTTAAATAAAAGGCAATGCTTTAAAAATGTAGACATTTAGATCAGTATGAGATAATTTGCTGCTACAGCTATAATTAAAAGTGACAAAAAGAGCTGATATGTGATCTTGCAAGGCAATGCAATAATAGACAAAAATGTACAACCTCCACTTAAAACATGACCTGTTGAGTGTAGCATAGGTTTTAAGCAGGACTGATAATAAATCAGTCTCGAGAAATTATGGCCAAGGTTCATGTCTTAGATGAGTCAACCACAGGATTCCCCCATCAAGATGCGTAAGGTGAGATTTTGGATGCATCTGATTTATATGAACTGCTGTTCACCTGTCTGTGAAAGGCTATCGAAAGGTATGTTACCTTTAATCTAAAAGTACTCAACTGCTGGCATTTTGGCATTGTCCCTACTAAGAAATGAAGATGTGAGATTTAAGGTATTTCTGAGGAATTTTAAATAATTGCTAGAATCAATTTGAGTTCTGTAAAACCTGTACATTTCATGGGAGTGAAGACAAAGGGCTATTCACACGGATGATCCCTTGCCAAATTGGGCATGTGAAAGCTTATGAGAATTTGCTTATATACCTTAATATGGTGACTTAATGCCTTAAGAATATAACTCCTTCAAATGCCTTAAATTTCAAGAGGGTTTTACTACTTGTGTTTTCTCTTAAGAACATGATGCATTTGAAACAGTATTGGTGGGCAAATGATTCCTTAAGAATTACTCTTGGCTCCGCAGAGGAATTAAAATGTAAGGTTTACAAATTGTGTATGCTAATATGTCAACAAAGCAAGGAAGCAGAAAGATCATTGCAGGTTTTTTTCATAAGTTGAGGGATGTGACAGCAAATACATATCTCTAAATAGAATGGGCACATCAATTCAATCTGAATAATCTTAGAGGAGATGATTTAAAAATGAGTAGGAAGAACTTGGAAGAAAAGTTATGACCAACCTAGATAGTATATTCAAAAGCAGAGACATTACTTTGCCAACAAAGGTCCGTCTAGTCAAGGCTATGGTTTTCCCAGTGGTCATGTATGGATGTGAGAATTGGACTGTGAAGAAGGCTGAGTGCCAAAGAATTGATGCTTTTGAACTGTGGTGTTGGACAAGACTCTTGAGAGTCCCTTGGACTGCAAGGAGATACAACCAGTCCATTCTGAAGGAGATCAGCCCTGGAATTCCTTTGGAAGGACTGATGCTGAAGCTGAAACTCCAGTACTTTGGCCACCTCATGTGAAGAGTTGACTCACTGAAAGGACTCTGATGCTGGGAGGGATTGGGGGCAGGAGGAGAAGGGGACGACAGAGGATGAGATGGCTGGATGGCATCACTGACTTGATGGATGTGAGTTTGAGTGAATTCCAGGAGTTGGTGATGGACAGGGAGGCCTGGTGTGCTGCAATTCATGGGGTCTGAAAGAGTCGGACACGACTGAGCGACTGAACTGAACTGAACTGAGGAAGAACTTGATTTCAGAGTGAGTTGAAGTCAATCAAGTTCTCCAAGCATCCAAGGACCATTTTGTGAAAGTGAGTTGTAGGCATTTCTCGTTATATCATCCAATGTATTTCCCACATGGAACACATTCTTCCCAGACTCTTGCAATGTGCAGTATTTGCCTTTTCAAATAAACTACATACTTTCTTTTGTCAAACAATGGTTTCATATTCCCCTTATTGCATTGACTGCCAGGAATATCACAATTGTATTTAGTACTCAATTTCAGAAACATTGTCATTCTAACTTTCTGGCATAATGACTTTTTCCTAGATGATTTCTGCTCTGCCTTAAAAACTGCTACCTTGGAAGTGCTGCTAAATGTGTTACCTGAAACTCTTTGTGAGAAAACGAAGGGTCTAATTTCTACATAAAATAAAATAAGCATTGTTAAAATAATTTCTTATGTGTTTTGACCTTCAGATCTCAAGATAAATATAGAAATTTGGGCCATTAGGGTCTATATAGGAAAAGGAACTAAAAAAGAGTGGATATACGTATATGTAGAGTAAAAGATTCATTTTGCCATACACCCGAAACTAATACAACATGCTCTGTGTGTGTATCTGTTTAATAATCAACAGTATCCCAATAAAATTATTTTTAAGAAAGCAATTTGGACCACTAGGATTGTGCAAATAACTGAAAAACTAAAGTCAAATGGGGCAGGGTTGTTGGGTTAATATATAAGTTTATGAAAAAAAGCCGAATGCATCATTATTCTTTATGTACACAAAACACCACTTGCATCTGCTGTCTTTCACATGAAATTGTTATCCCTCTGCTGTAGGACTCATGCCTTGCTGATGTCTCCTGTATGAATGTAGCATCTTTGAAGATTTTGCTCAAACACCGATCCTTCTCTGTAACTCTGTATGCTTGCCTCTCCTTATAGATTTTTTTCAATTCCTGCACATTAATTTTTTTCACAAGTATTTCTTTATCACTGTCACATGGTAGTTATTTACCTATATTCATATTGTTTTTCTACCCGTCTCCTACATCATCGCTTCTTAATCTTGGCTATGCACTGGAATCACCAGGGGGGTGAATCCCACCTGCAAAGATTCTGATTTGATTGGTACGAGGTTCAGCTTGGGCATCAAGATTTTTGAAATCTTCCCAGGTGGTTCTACCTGCAGTCACAATTGAAAAGGTTAAACCATTGTCATTAGAATGTTGAGATATTCTTTATCTTTTGCTGCTTTGAGAACAATGCCAGGAACTTAGTGGTTATTTAAAAATGTCTGGCATGGAAGCTATTGGGAAATCTTTCCTTCTTCAATCTGATCATCTTTAGGGAAGCATGATTATTTCAGTCTCATTCATTTCTTTATACAGCACACACACATTAAGCAGCTTTGATTTTATGGAGGTCTGCCTTCTAAGGAGAGCTGCATATAACAGTGTAAGTGATTCACTTCTTGTTCACCCACTACTGCTATAATTTACTGTGTACCTACTGTGTGCTGGCACAGTTTAGATGCTTTATATGTGTTAGGACATTAAATTGCTCACAACATAATCCTGTTTCTATTTTACAATGGACAGAACTGGAGAACAAGACTAAGGCCACAGCTCTGAGGCTGTGATTCACACCCAAGTGTGCCTAATTCAAATCCAATGCTCTTTGTACACACCAGACTACTGCTAAAAGGCCTTTGGTTTCTGTTGATGCTCTTTGTGTATATCTGTTTAATACGGATAATGATGGAAAAAAAGCTTAATTCTAGACTGTCTTTTTAGGCTGTCTTTCCAGTGGTTTGAAGACATAGAGACCATCAAATGTTATTCATTTGGATTTGTTTACTAATCATACAGGTGTTCTGTTTGATTGCTGCTGCTGCTGCTAAGTAGCTTCAGTTGTGTTCGACTCTGCGACCCCAGAGATGGCAGCCCACCAGGCTCCCCCATCCCTGGGATTCTCTAGGCAAGAACACTGGAGTGGGTTGCCATTTCCTTCTCCAATGCACGAAAGTGAAAAGTGAAAGTGAAGTCACTCAGTTATGTTCGACTCATAGTGACCCAATGGACTGCAGCCTACCACGCTCCTCCATCCATGGGATTCTCCAGGCAAGAGTACTGGAGTGGGCCGCCATTGCCTTCTCCCTGTTTGATTGCAGTTGGTCACAAATCCTTCCAGACATTCCCTTCCCTTCCAGAGCCTGTACGAGACCTCAGCAAGGGTAGATGGGCTGAATGTGGCTGATTTACTGGTTGATACAGTTTGTGCAATTGAAAAACTACTCACCCATCACATGATTCTTTAGTTACAAGTGTAGAGACATGATAAAAAAAATGCAGGTACCAAATTAGACCTCTAAATGTATACCAGTGGCACAGGCTTACCCCCTGCCCCACCACCCGGCCTCTTACATAAACACACACATATACTCCATGGCAGTTTTATTAAATTTGTCATTATTGATAAATATTTTCTTTCTACCTTTCTACAATGTTCCAGTTAGAAGATTGACCACGAGCAAAATATTAAAAAAAATAACAGCTATGAACATAAAAGTTTTCAGAGAAAGAAAGAAAATGGTAATTATTATACACAGCATTGACTGTCTATAATCTTTATCTCTTTCTTTCTCATTCTTTCCTACCTTCAATTTCCCAAATCAGATGATTTTAGCAACCTAATACCATAATCCATTTCTCTGTGATACCTGAAAATTTACTCAGCTTATTTAGAAATGCTTATTTTGGTGTACATTTCTAATAGAAGCAACATTTCTCATAAAATACATCAATAGAAAAGGTTGCTCTTTAGTAAAAGGGAATATAATAATACTTTTAAAGTTGCTTCCTAAGAATTTACCACATACTGAAACTTTGCCTGTTGAATTCAAACAAAACCATGGGTAAGTTATTTTAGGTTGATCTCACTGAATGAAAATGAACGCTTGTGTTTCCTTTTTTACTTTGATGTAGTTGTGTGCTGTATTAATGTTTATACAGTGATGTCTCTTTTCTGGTTACACTTTCAGACACATAAATGTAGAATGAAAACATTCTGTTAATAAGTACTTTAAAGTGATTGGTGTCATTAGATATTTCTTCAATTTAAACATATATATTTGAACAACTTTGTTCAGGGTTTGAGTTTTCATGGGAAAGTTCTGTTCTAGCACCATTACTACCGTCTACTCCCACAACTCTGCTTTTATATACCTAGTGAGCCCATACACTTAAAAAAGGAAGCTGCTACTGCTGCTAAGTCACTTCAGTCTTGTCCGACTCTGTGAAACCGCAGCGACAGCAGCCTACCAGACTCCCCCATCCCTGGGATTCTCCAGACAAAAACACTGGAGTGGGTTGCCATTTCCTTCTCCAATGCATGAAAGTGAAAAGTGAAAGTGAAGTTGCTCAGTCATGTCCGACTCTTAGCGACCCCATGAACTGCAGCCTACCAGGCTCCTCCATCCACGGGATTTTCCAGGCAAGAGTACTGGAGTGGGTTGCCATTGCCTTCTCTGATAAAAGGAAGACTACCACTCTTTCCAATTTTTTAATAAATGGGAAGTCCAAGACTTTTAGTTTCCACAGAAGCTAATTATTCAAAGGGGCCTATACAATGTTTCCTGGGGAAGGAAATGGCAACTCACTCCAGTATTCTTGCCTGGAGAATCCCATGGACAGAGGAGCCTAGCAGGCTACAGTCCATGGGATCGCAAGAGTTGGACACAACTTAGCCACTAAAGAGAGATACAATGTTTGGTAGAGACAGAGTTAGACTGAACTAAGAAATTTAGAATGGGAAGTGCATCCTCAAGCTCAGTCATCAAGGAGAGGCCTAAAAAGGATCTTAAAAGCCTGAGGCAGATCTTGAAAGTCTGAAGGACTAGTTGTGCTGGAGAACCAAATAGGGTTTCACTCTGTAGAGTGAGTTAATTATATTTTAGGAAGTTTACACATGTGATGGTGAAGACAAGGGATTAGATCCTACAGCAGTGGTCTCAAAGTGTTTCCTGTACCAGAACCTGGAGGTTAAAAATGCAAATTCCCCCGCCCAGACCCCTGCCCAGACTTCCAGCCTGAGGAAGTAGCCCAGGAACCAGCGGTTTAACAATGTTCCCAGTCAGTTCTGTTTCACAGTCAAGCTTGAGAAGCAGTAGTCTGGAGGCAGGACGACTAGATTTGACATATTTTAAGTTCAGGTGCTGTATCTAAATTACTCTGCACCAGGCATGGAGCAGGTACTTGATGCATATTTGCTGAATAAATTGATAGAGATGATGAAAGCCCAGCCTAATAAAGAAACAAAATACGATATAGGAACCAAGAAAGATGTTAGCTCTATTAGCAATTCAGTCAAGAGCAGAATCAACTCTTAATGAATGTGATTGTATAAATAATTTATGAAAATTTCCCTTATTTGATAGTTTTCTTCCTTTTTTCCTTTGTATTTGTTCACTGTAAACTCAAAAATGGGTTGCACTTTCTTAAAAGGAAGCACAATAAATAAAGGGGGGAGAGTTCAATAACTTACACCTGCTTCTGGAAGTCCCTCTTCTACTTACTTGAAAGAGAACCAAGTGACCAAGGAGATGGTAATAGCATGTCGGAAAATGATGACCCAAGACCTGGGGCCATTCGAAAATATGACATTGCTAACAAGGCAGGCAGTCCAGGTGGAGAAAGATGGGATGGTGAGACCAGAAGGAGGGGCCAAGTATTCCAGAAGCTGCATTGGCATTGTTTTTGAGGAAATTCCAAACTTGCAGCAGAAAGACCAGTAACTCAGTCATTAATGTCTTTGAACGCTAAAGGGAAATGTTCAATGAAAAAGTGGAATGAAAAATGTCAGTGAAAGAGAAATGTACCCAAGTATCTGTAGTCTGCCAATCATTCTGCTGAAACTTGGGAAGCATATCTTATTTAATCCTCACCACTTTATCATGTATTTATATGTCCATTTTATAAGAAGGAACCAGAAGGAGTAATTGTCCAAGATTGCACAGCCCACAAAGTAGTAACACTGGAATACAAATTTAGGCATTCTTACTCTGAAGACTGCATTTAATCTCCTGTTATTAAATACAAGGCATGAGGTTGTTACAGTTTCTGTCCTTTGGAACTTTATAGAGTGTATATTTGCTTACATAAACATTATTGAGTTTATAACTGTATATTGTGGATAAACTAATAGTTTAGCAAAAATATTTTGAACTTGAGTTTTGAGGTTTTGGTCAGAAATGCAGTATCTCCTGCTACAGAATGTTGCCTGGGAAAATCAGATGTGAACTGCCCCATTCTAGCTCACATTCTTTAAAAGGAATGTAACTTTGCATCTCTTTGATCTTTCTGCCTTTTTTTTTTTTAAGTAGCAAATGCTTTTAATTATATTTTCATACTCAAGTAGTAGTTTTTTTTTTTTTAATGTCATTGCTTTTTCTATAAAAGCAATACATTCCTCCTTGTATTTGATGTGTGTTTCAAGTTCTGATGTGTCTTAAGTTACATTGCTGCTGGTGCTAAGTGGCTTAAGTCGTGTCCAACTCTGTGAGACCCCATAGATGGCAGCCCACCAGGCTTCCCCGTCCCTGGGATTCTCCAGGCTAGAACACTGGAGTGGGTTGCCATTTCCTTCAATGCATGAAAGTGAAAAGTGAAAGTGAAGTCGCTCAGTCGTGTCTGACTCTGCCATGTCTAACTATACCTCTGTAAAGAATGAGGTCACAGAATTGTTACATTCCTCCATCCTCTTTCTACATGAATGTTACTTGTGATCGGCCCACTTGGCAACTCCATCAAATAAGGGTTGGATGTAAGAGAGTTTATTTGATCTGGACCTTGTGGTTTGATTCTTAGGTCCTTAAAAATTGCTTTAATTTCTTCATCTGAAAAATGGATATCATAATATTTGCTTTGAATTACCTTTTTGGGGGATTGGTGGTGGGAAGAAATGATTCAATTGGTTAATATGTTGAATCATTGTAGTTCCTTAAAGGAAACATGTGATGTAAGTTAAATATATGTTTTTTACATGTTTTATGCTATGAACAGGCCTTGTGAGTGCAAAAATTCTAGAAGTCTCTTGGGCTAGTTTATATTAAAAAAAAAAAAACAACAGTGAAGAATAAGAAACGATTTCCATTTTAAACTGTTGTTTATATCATAATTACTAATTCACCATTATCTTAGGGGTTTTCCCTCATCCCTCACCTCACTTTCAACAACTGTTCATTCCTGCGGGAGCTGTCTGCACAGCTCCTGGGGCCTTGGCAAGTACTCAGTTGACTTGAGGTTGCACAGAAAGAAGTGGTAGACTGTAGAGCAATGCCAAAACACTAATGGGATATTCTCGCTTTTGTGTTCTCAAGTGCTAGGAATCTATGTCATGATGAACAAGAGATGGTAAAACTAGGGCTGGAATTCAGCCAATATACACTGGTATAGTGAGGCAATGAAATCTTTCTCCTTTGGTTGATAGTTACTCCCATTACTTCCAACCTACCTTCACCCACTGCCCCAACTTCCTTGATGTCAAGACTCCTTGAATTTCCTGCAGTCAGCAACCTCAGGGGTTAATATTTGCCTTAGCAAGGGGCTTCCAGGACCCTGCTCTGGGGACTGTACTGATTGTACCCAGTACTCATCCGTGTTAAATATTTTGAATATCTCACTCTGTAACCACATATAAAACTCAAGAGATCAACCATACTAGACACACTGAAACTCTACAAATTACTTTCATCATCATTGATGTGTGAAAATCTTTTTGGATATTAATTTCTACAATTTACACTTCTGTTACTGTTTTAGGAACTTAAAATCAGTGTTGGATGAGAGGAGACAGGGAGAGAAGAAAGTCATTGCGAAAAAAGTCGAAGACCCACTGGAGATGTGTTTGGCCATATTCAATTTTTATTGAACATCTTGAAGTATTCAAAATAAAATGATGTCCTATGGAACCCAGATGCATATCTCCAGGTGCTTTCCTCTTAATATTTAAACCATTTTATGGAAGATTTAATCCACATGTTAAATCACTGACTTCAAAAGGTATTCCTTAAGGCTAATCTAAACGATGAAAAACGGGTTTAAAGATCTTGTTCAAAGATGTCATTTATGGCCTAGAGGTCAGAGATCAGGAAAGAGAGAAACTTGGGGGAGTTTCATGAAGTTATTTAAGTATGTGGAATGTTCTAGAGCACAAGGGAACTCTTGAAATTTCATAATCATAGAATCTTTCTTCATTTCCAAAAGAACATGTTTTTGAGGCAGCGTATAATATAGCTATTTGTTTTCTTGAACACATCTCAGGGAAGAAAAAGAAGTTGGGAAAATGAGCCCATTGTTTTTCAAAATTAGTGACAAACTTCAAAATAATTCCAAACAAACCTCAAATAAAACATTTTCCCCCTACTGTGAATCCTATTTAAACTGTTTGGGTCAGTCTGTTTTAATGAGTCGCATTCATGCTGACACATCCACGCACTTCAGACAAAGACGCCTGTACCTCTAAACCCATTTAAAAATGATAGATGACCGTCAGCTTTGTGAAAGCAGCACATGCAGGGGCTTGATAGCGCAGAGTGAAAGCAATCTACAAGCGCAAGTCTGTTTCTTTTGGCAACGGAAGGAGTTGCTAATGGATTCATCATTTTCTGTTAAGCATGAATGTCAAACAAAAAAACATTTAGGGCTCTATTCAGCTGAATTTCCGGCTCGACGCTTGCCAGCCATGGAAGCCCTGTGACTTGGAACCCGTGCAGCCCATGCCTGATTCTTGTTTCCAAAGTTCCGTGGGGCCAGTGCCACGGAACTTGGACTTCTGCCCAGGGATCCTCCTCCTCTCTCTGGCTCCCCCTTCCCCTTTCTCCAGTCCTATGAAGCCACCAGTCAAGCTTCCTAAATGAAAGCCGACTATGGCGGGGAACTGGTTGCCAACTGTTATGACTTCAGCTGACTCCGCCTCAGAATTGCACAGGAAGTTCACTCATACCACTCAAGAAGGGATGGCAGGGTGAAGATTTCTTGCACCCAGGGTTTCGGGGACCTTTGTGTCTTGGAACTTACTGGTTGCTGTCGTCATTGCAGCTTTCTCTTTGGTGTTGTAAATATATAACATGTTCTGTATAATAAAAAAATAAATATAGAGATAGTAAAGTTAGAATGCCTAGGCTTCAGAAATGTTCTTTGAATTAACCTTGGGAAAATTTGAACAAAAGTTCCGGCTTCAGAATGCCTTCTACTTTAAAAAACAAAACAAAACAAAAACCAGAAAACCCAAAACTTCTTATTTTGTTCTGGGGTTGGGCAGATTAATAGTGTTGAGATACGTCAGGTAAACAGCCAAGGAACTCAGCCTTACGTATACATCTATCCATTCTCCCCCAAACTCCCCTCCCACCTAGGCTGCCCTATAATATTGAGCAGTATTTCATGTGCTATACAGTTAAGTTCTTGTTGGTTATCCATTTAAAATATAGCAGAGAAGACATCTACTGTTTATATCTTTGACTATAGAAGAGCTGCCTTTGAATGAGGAGTTGGTTTCTTCAACTGGGCGCACAGTGGGCAGTGGTAGGAGAGTGCTGAGGCCAAACAGATCGGCAGCAACCACGCTGGCAGAGGAGAGGTCACAGTGTCACAAACCCTTCCCTTTATATGCCAGCTCGGCCGCTGACTAGGTGACCTTGGGCAAATCTCTGAACTCCTCAGGGTCTCAGTTTCCTCAGCTGGTTGTTTAGGGGATTAAATGAGCTAACATGAGAATAAGAGTGTTCAAGCTATAAATTAGCTATGCAAATGGCTATTATTAATTGAACTATTTAAATTAATACAATTAAGTAATACATGTATGGATGTGAGAGTTGGACTGTGAAGATGGCTGAGCGCCGAAGAATTGATGCTTTTGAACTGTGGTGTTGGAGAAGACTCCTGAGAGTCCCTTGGACTGCAAGGAGATCCAACAAGTCCATTCTGAAGGAGATCAGCCCTGGGATTTCTTTGGAAGGAATGATGCTAAAGCTGAAACTCCAGTACTTTGGCCACCTCATGAGAAGAGTTGACTCACTGGAAAAGACTCTGATGCTGGGAAGGATTGGAGGCAGGAGGAGAAAGGGACTACAGAGGATGAGATGGTGGGATGGTCTCACGGACTCGATGGACGTGGGTCTGAGTGAACTCTGGGAGTTGGTGATGGACCGGGAGGCCTGGAGTGCTGTGATTCATGGGGTCTCGAAGAGTCAGACACGACTGAGCGACTGAACTGAATACATACGGAAAGGTAATGTAAGTTGGTCTGATAGGAAGAACTAGGAACGGAGATGTTAAGACACTTAGAGCCTGAAAACTCCATTTTCTGTTCTATGATTCTCAGAAAAATGAGCGTTCCCATTAAGCTGGAGTTGAGATGTTTGTCCCATCACTAATTGTATGAGTATACTGTACCATAGCTTTCTACATTATTTAATCTGTGAAACTGCCCCCAATCGCTCTCTACTCTCTAAACTTCACCCTACTGCCAGTCATTCCACTGTTATAACATTACTGTTTTGCGTTTTCCAGTCATTTTCCTCTTCCTATTGCTTATTAAAATACAAACATACAGAAGGATAAAAGCCTCTTACTTAGCAGTTAGCACTTTAACAGGTTGTTTTAAACTGTATTAAGATATAGGGTTGATGCTAATGGGCTAGGGAAAGAAATATGGCACCAGAACAAGGAAAGGAAACATTCCAATCAACTTCACCTTCTTTGCAGAGTGCCTTGTGTTCCTCTTATGTCTAACAGTGATATTGGGTGGGAACTTGGAGTAAGGTGTGAAATGTTGCCAATATCCTGTAAATGACAGAACAGTAAATGATTTAATGTGACATTAATAATGATGATGACCTCAGGCTAAGACATGCAGGCAGAACTTGTAAAGGAATAAATTAGTAGTCTCCCTTGAAGATATTTTAATCTAAAACATCAAGTGTGTCCTCCCCAGTGAAGCCTTCCTTGATTTCCCAAATAGACTCTATCATAGCATATACTTCAGATATGTTTTTCTCACAATGTCATTGATGTATTTGCTTATTTGTAAGTATACATATTTACTGTGACTTGTGACTCTTTTAACTCTGTATTCAATAATGCCTCACACAATGCCTAGCACAATGTAGGAACTTGGGAGATATTTACGAATTTAATAGCTATAACTTCTAGAAGATAATACAGATTTAGTTATCATTCTCCCAATGCACTGAGAACTTGGTTTACTTAACATTCAAAATTAAAGATATATTTCAGCAGAATATTAAACTTTATAAAGGTTTAGTCACCATGCTGCTGCTGCTAAGTTGCTTCAGTTGTGTTCGACTGTGCGGCCCCAGAGACGGCAGCCCACCGGGCTCCCCCATCCCTGGGATTCTCCAGGCAAGAATATTGGAGTGGGTTGCCATTTCCTTCTCCAATGCATGAAAGTAAAATCGCTCAGTCGTGTCCGACTCCTAGCGACCCCATGGACTGCAGCCCGCCAGGCTCCTCCATCCATGGGATTTTCCAGGCAAGAGTACTGAGGTGGGGTGCCATTGCCTTCCCCATTAGTCACCATATGATCTAAAAAATACTTCCACTGAGGTATCAAATGGTGTTTTGTTAAAGCATTTAGCCAAATGTTATATGCTCGTACCTCTTAGAGATTTAATCACATTCATCCAGCAATTATTTATGCTTACACTATTGTGTATTGGCAGAGCTACATCCCAAATGTCACTTTAATCTGCAAGAAATGATCATTCTTGGAATAGATTCCTATTCCACAGGGATGGTTTCAATGAGGAATTTTCAGAATGATGAAACCAGATTTAGCTGGTAGCAATTATTGGTCCATTTCAGATGAGCTCAGCATGAAGAATAAGACTGAAGAAAGATTAAGTCTCAAATACTAAGGGACAGAAAAAAATGAAAAGCGGGACCAAAAGGGCTTGAAACGCAGGAAAGGGCCAGTTATCTGCAGGAAGCTGGTATTCTTATGTGAGATGCATGTGACCCAGTCTGGGTTAGAATGTTATCTCTATGTGATCTGCAGAATTTTTCTCTTGACTATAGCAACCTCAGAAGAGTGAATTAAAGTCTTAAGGAGAAAAATCAATAAAGAAAAAAAAAGATAAAAGCAATATGGCTGGAGAGCATTTCTAAAACCATATAAAAGTCTCTTAAATGGCCATGGAAGACTAACCAGTATTTATAACTGTTTACAGGAATACCAATAAGAATAGATTTGTTGGCCTCCATAAAACAGCAAAGAGATTTCTAGGTGGTTTGTGGCATTTGACTGGTCTTTGTTTCATTATACTGTATGACACACAGAAACATGAATTGTGCAAAAGACTGCCTGTGATGACAAGAAATCTGTTGAAGTAAGTTAGTATAGTACAAGTAAGTTAGGATTAGAGTAGTACTTAAGGCTTGCCCAGTGCTGTTGATGAACTACAGTACTCTGAGTATCTTTCCTATGATTAATGAAGTCGCTCAGTCGTGTCCAACTCTTTGTGACCCCATGGACTGTAGCCTACCAAGCTCCTCTGTCCATGGGATTTTCCAGGCAATAGTACTGGAGTGGATTGCCATTTCCTTCTCCAGGGGATCTTCCTGACCCAGGGATCAAACCCGGGCCTCCCGCATTGTAGACAGACGCTTTACCGTCTGAGCCACCACTTTATTCCCATGCTGGGAATTTCTCTGAACTCTATGCTGAAACAGAAAACACAGGCATTTAATCCCAATAATAATAATGCTTTTCTAATATATCTTTAAAAATCTGTAAAGTGATTTTTTTCTTATAATTATAAGAAGTATAGGTCATTTCAAATATTCTCTAGGCTAATTACTTCTTAATTTAAATGAGAAAATTAAGGAAGAAGGAAAAATTTGATGAAATGGAAGTGATGGATCTTTGGAAGAGATGTGTAGATTGTATTCCTACTAATCAAGGAAAGGAATGCCAAATAAAATCTAAAGTTAGGGAACTAGATTTCAAAATGTTAAAGGAAGGTATACGTATTACCCAAAGTCTAAGATCCATATGAGGAAATTATGTGATGCTACCTTTATCTAATCTGGCATTAATTCATTAGTCCATTTCACTACAATTTTTCTTGAGTTTCATATCATGTCACAGGTACTCTTTTACTAATGAGAAGCTTTCAACTGTGAAATTCTGGCAACATACCATGAACATTTTAAATTAGGAAGATAAAAATTTTATGCTTTGATGAAAGCCCAAAGTGAAACTTAACAGAATCCTGTAAATTCTGGACTCAGGTAGGTTAAATGACTTGTGAGAGTCCCAAAGCTAGTAAGCAAAAGAGTTAAAACTCACACTTTGGCTCTGAGCTCCAAAGGAGGTGCTCTTGGCCTCAGAGCAGTGATCTCAAAATTGCTTAATCAATGCGCTCCTGTAGCTAAATATGCCCCCATTAGGAGTGATTGCATCGTATGGTTTTAATAGTTCAGAATTTTATCCCTTGTTGTCCAATGGAGTCAGTCCCTCCCTCTTCCCCCTTACACACACACAGACACTCACTTGTAGGCAACTAAGGAGAGATTTTAAGTACTCCTAGCTCAAACATTGAGTGTGCTGCAACAAACCATTCTTGTAGCCCCTCTACTTTTACCTTGTACCTTGATGATGGCCTCTTGACCTCTGTCTTTTCCCTGTATGAAATCCCAGTGTCGACAATCTGTTTGTCTCATGGCTTTTCCAGAATGAGAATTTGTATTACTTTAGTGGTTCTACCTCCAGGAATAATAATTTACTTTCGCTTCATTGACCGCTAAGTGCTAAGCCTTTTACATACGTTGCCTCTTAATTTTGTCAGCTACTCGCCAGAACTACTATCTTTCGAGTGTGTATGTGTGCATGCATCTGTGCTTGGTCTTTCAGTCCTGCTCCACTCTTTGGATGCTGTGGATCATAGCCCACCAGGCTCCTCTGTATAACTATACAGAAAAAGAGCTTTGTGAACCAGGTAGCCATGATGATGTGATCATTCACCTAGAGCCATACAGCCTGGAATGTGAAGAAGATAAGTGGGCCTTATCTTCACTACTAACAAGGCTAGTGGAGGTGATGGAATTCCAGTTGAGCTATTTGCAATCCTAAAGGATGATGCTTTAAAGTACTGCACTCAGTGTGCCAGCAATTTTGAAAAACTCAGTCGCCACAAGACCAGAAAAAGTCAGTTTTCATTCCAATCCTAAAGAAAAGCAGATTAACAAGGCAGTTTGATCAAAGAATGTTCAAACTACTGCACAATTGCACTCATCTTTCATGCTAGCAAAGTAATACTCAAAATTCTCCAAGCCAGGCTTCAACAGTGTGTGAACTGTGAACTTTCAGATGTTCAAGGTGGATTTAGAAAAGGCAGAGGAAGCAGAGATCAAATTGCCAACATCTGATGGATCATCGAAAAAGCAAGAGAGTTCAAGAAAAACATGAACTTCTGCTTTATTGACTATGCCAAAGCCTTTGACTGTGTGGGTCACAACAAACCATGGGAAATTCTTAAAGAGGTGGGAATACCAGATCACCTTACCTGCCTCTTGAGAAATCTGTATGCAGGTCAAGAAGCAACAGTTAGAACTAGACATGGAACAGCAGACTGATTCCAAATATGGGAAAGAGTATGTCAAGGCTATATATTGTCACTCTGCTTATTTAACTTATATGCAGAGTACATCATGCAAAAGGCTGGGCTGGTTGAAGCACAAGCTGTAATCAAGATTGCTGGGAGAAATATCAATAACCTCAGATATTCAGTTGACACCACCATTATGGCAGAAAGTGAAGAGGAGCTAAAGAACCTCTTGATGAAAGTGAAAGAGGAGAGTGAAAAAGTTGGCTTAAAGCTCAACATTCAGAAAACTAAGATCATGGCATCTATCCCATCTCTTCACGGCAAATAGATATGGAAACAATGGAAACAGTGACAGACTTTATTTTCTTGGTCTCTAAAATCATTGCAGATGATGACCACAGCCATGAAATGGAAAGACACTTTCTCCTTGGAAGAAAAGCGTTGACCAACCTAGACAGTATACTAAAAAGCAGAGACATTACTTTGCTGACAACAGTCTGTCTAGTCAAAGCTACAGTTTTTCCACCAGTCAAGTATAGATATGAGAGTTGGACTATAAAGAAAGCTCAGCACCAAAGAACTGATG
Source organism: Madoqua kirkii (assembly GCA_006408675.1). Lineage (NCBI taxonomy): Eukaryota > Metazoa > Chordata > Mammalia > Artiodactyla > Bovidae > Madoqua > Madoqua kirkii. Next base: position 95,144 of record SJYC01000120.1, read on the forward strand.
CTTTTGAACTTTGGTGTTGGAAAAGACTCTTGAGTCTCTTGGACTGCAAGGAGATCCAACCAGTTCATTGCAGGGGGCCAGTGTGGGGAACTCTGCCCATGGCAAAGGCCATGAGGAAGGAAGCTTGGCATACGCAAAGGCGTGATCAAGCCTCAGGAAACCCCCTGTTCCTGAGCATCTACCCCCAAATCAGAGTACTTTATGGGGGCTCTCCCCCATAACCATTTCTCTCAGAGAAGGAGTTAACTTGCAGCTCCAAATCAATAAAAATTCCTGGGCGTGACAAGAGTGTTTCAACTTACAAACTCTGAAGGTTCTCTGGCCTGCCTGATCAGGTTCATCCGGCCACATGTAATTGTTTACAACCCCCCAACTGTGAGAGACATGAGATGCTTTAAAACTTTCTAAATACAGACTCTTTTGAGAAGTTAGAAGATTATTCGTATAGTATTAGTGGGTTGATTAGGAATTATATTGGTGAAGGGTTTTTTCATTTGTCATGCCAATAATTACTGCTAATTCCCTGCCCTGGGTGTGACAAGGGTGTCTCAGGTTAAAACTCTCTGCTGACAGAGTAGCTTGTGTGACAACCTCTCAACCATAAACAGTACAAAGAGTTTGGAGTATTAGCATAGGGCTTTTCTCCTTGTTGAGTCAGTAATTGCCATCAGGCCTCCATATCCTTAGGCACCTGGGAATATATTAATCAATGTACTTGGAATATAGAAAAGGAAATATAGTAGTTTTTGATGTTAGCAATATTAGACTTTTTGAGTTAATAAAGTCTCTCTTTTGTTATAAACCACTGTACTTTGTTATAAATCACTGTGTCCTTGCTATGTAAAAATGTAACTTTATCACTATCTTAAGACTAAATAGATCTTAAGGGGAACATTGGTGAAAGGATTTTCATTTGTTGGGCTGATGTTTGCTGCTAAATCTCCATATTCCCTGCCTCTATAATGAATATAACTAGCATATAGGAGAAATAAGTATTAACCTTTAAGATTAATTGTGTTAACCTTAGGTTAAATAAATTCCTTTCTTGATTGTAACTCACTACACCCTCACCCTATAGGAATGCAACTTTATTTGGAGGGTGGCATCTGATTTAAGAAAAAATCACCCCTGGAAAAATCAGTTTTCTGGTTAACTGATCGGTATCAGAAAGGGCCATAAAATGTCAGCAGACCTCATGGTCAGAAGATGATGTAAAACCCATAAGACCTTTGTATAATTTTATATGAAGCACCTGATTGTGACAAGGGTCAGGTCTGCTGACCCCCGCGTGACTCTGTATTCATCCCTATGTATAACAAAAGGTATAAAAACAAAACTGAAAAATAAAGAAATGGGATCAGTTTCTGGAAAGCTGATTCCCCTGTGTCGTTTCTTTCTTGCTCCCTGTTTTCCTGGCTGAATTCCCATCTGGTATTGGGGTACGCACCAAGCCTACTAACTCTGCCTGGGCTTCTAAGATCGGACCCGGGAGGCCTCAGTGCCTCTTCTCCTTTGGGAGAATGGAAAGACGCCTGTGGCCTACGTAGGTGGTGATTAGTATTCCACGTAAACCAGTTATTCAGCCTCTTTTTCTCCACTAATTTTCCTACTACACTATCTGCTTCTAATCTCTCTCTATATCTATAATTAAATAAGTTTTTTCTAGGACACCTATTCTGTCCCCACCTTCTAACCACCTGGACCCACTGGGGCTAGACCCTGGCAGTCCATCCTAAAAGAAATCAGTCCTGAATATTTGTTGGAAGGACTGATGCTGAAGCTGAAACTCCAATACTATGGCCACCTGAATCGAACAACTGACTCATTGGAAAAGACCCTGATGCTGGGGAAGATTGAAGGTGAGAGGAAAAGGGGACGACAGAGTATGAGATGGTTGGATGGCATCACCATCCAATGTGAGTTTGAGTAAAGTCTGGGAGTTGGTAATGGACAGAGAAGCCTGGCATGAGGTCACAAAGAGTTGAATATGACTGAATGACTGAATTGACTGAGGCTCCTCTGTCCATGGGATTTTCCAGGTAAGAATACTGGAGGGAGTTTTCTTTTCCTACTCCAACCATCTTTCATCTGCTGTCAAATTCTTTGGGTATCATGGGATCTGTTTAGCTGGGGCAACCTCTCAGGATGCATCCTCTTTACCTGCCTTCTCCAATAGTTGGCTTTAAATCTATTCCTGGTCTCCCATAGTCAGCCTTATTCCAGGGGAGAACACAGACATACCCCACCATGTTTTGAAACATAACTCTTTCTTGAACTCTCTTTCTTCAGTTCAGTTTTTTCAGTCACTCAGTCATGTCTGACTTTTTGTGACCCCATGAATTGCAGCACGCTAGGCCTCCCTGTCTATCATCAACCCCTGGAGTTTACCCAGACTCATGTGTATTGAGTCGGTGATGCCATCCAGCCATCTCATCCTCTGTCATCCCCTTTTCCTCCTGCCTCCAATCCTTCCCAGCATCAGGGTATTTTCCAGTGAGTCAAAACTTCGCATGAGGTGGCCAAAGTACTGGAGTTTCAGCTTTAGCATCAGTCCTTCCAAAGAAATCCCAGGGTTGATCTCCTTCAGAATGGACTGGTTGGATCTCCTTGCAGGCCAAGGGACTTTCAAGAGTCTTCTCCAATATCACAGTTCAAAAGTATCAATTCTTCCGCACTCAGCTTTCTTCACAGTCCAACTCTCACATCCATATTTGACCATTGGAAAAACTATAGCCTTGACTAGATGGACCTTTGTTGGCAAAGTAATGTCTCTGCTTTTGAATATGCTGTCTAGGTTGGTCATAATTTTCCTTCCAAGGAGTAAGCGTCTTTTAATTTCATGGCTGCAGTCACCATCTACAGTGATTTTGGAGCCCAGAAAAATAAAGTTAGCCACTGTTTCCACTGTTTCTCCATCTACTTTCCATGAAGTGATGGGACCGGATGCCATGATCTTCATTTTCTGAATGTTAAGCTTTATGCCAACTTCTTCACTCTCCTGTTTCACTTTCCTCAAGAAGCTCTTTAGTTCTTCACTTTCTGCCATAAGGGTGGTGTCATCTGCATATCTGAGGTTATTGATATTTCTCCTGGCAACCTTGATTTCAGCTTGGGCTTCTTCCAGCCCAGCGTTTCTCCTGATGTACTCTGCATATAAATTAAATAAGCAGGGTGACAATATACAGCCTTGACTTACTCCTTTTCCTATTTGGAACCAGTCTGTTGTTCCATGTCCAGTTCTAACTGTTGCTTCCTGACCTGCATACAGGTTTCTCAAGAGGCAGGTCAGGAGGCCTGGTATTCTCATCTCTTTCAGAATTTTCCACAGTTTATTGTGATCCACACAGTCAAAAGCTTTGGCATAGTCAAAAAACAGAAATAGATGTTTTTCTGGAACTCTCTTGCTTTTTCCATGATCCAGCGGATGTTGGCAATTTGATCTCTGATTCCTCTGCCTTTTCTAAATCCAGCTTGAACATCTGGAAGTTCATGGTTCATGTATTGCTGAAGCCTGGCTTGGAGAATTTTGAGCATTACTTTACTAGCATGTGAGATGAGTGCAATTGTGCAGTAGTTTAAGCATTCTCGGGCACTGCCTTTCTTTGAGA